>JABUQX010031416.1:0-28953 GCA_015478945.1 Trachelipus rathkii | reverse complement strand
AACAACAACAGACCACATGGGTCAAGGAATTTTTTTTTTAAAGAAGCCGATGGCTAAATGTAAAGTCAAATAAAAATTTTAAAGTAAGATTTTAGCTTTGAGCCATGTTTGTGATATAGACCTAATAGGCACTGTTGTAAACCAAGAGACAAAAAAAGGGAATAGGAGTATTAGGTAGCACTGTTGTGCAGCCAGTTCAAACCAGAATTAAATGGGGAAACTCAAAGCAAAATCTTTTTTATTATTATTATCAAAAGGACCACATGGGTCAAAAGAATTTTTTTTTTTTCAAAGGAAGCCGATGATGGCCAAATGCAAAATAAACAAACATATGTAATGTCAAATAAGTTTTTATTTTTAATAGCCCATAGGCTAAATAATATAAAGGGACTACACATATGCAAAAGGTTAATGTAGACGTTTAAAAGCCAATGGCCAATTGTTGTCAATGTTTAAAAAACACATGTAATGTACGTAAGTAAAATTTATAAAGGAATTTTTATTCCAAAATATGCCTCATAAGGCGAAAATGTTAGGTAATAGTTTTAAACCCAATAGGTCAAAAAATAGATATGAATGTTTAAAGGAAGACCACTACCCAAAGATAGAAGTCCTAAAACAAATCTTTAATGCGGAAACTGTCTGACGACAGTAGTCCTAATTAATATTAAAGCAAAGAAAGATGGCATTAGCCTATCACACATATTAATTTAATGCAATTAATTTAAGAACTTTAAATAAGCCTAATAATGCATAAGAGCAATGTTTAAAATATTAAAAAATATGCCTCATGAACAAGGCGAAAATGTATAGGTAATAGTAGAGCAGAAGTGTCCCACTACCGATTCTTAGAAAATCACAGCACAAATTTATTATTAGGCCCAAATACAAAGTGTAATTCTAACAATAACAAATATTAGTAAAACTTTAAATTAAATGTCTTCAAAATAAGATAAGCCGGTAAAACTTAAGCAGGCCAATGGGTATACGTCAGCTCAGCAGAAAAGTTGCCAATTCTTGAATGGGCTCGTTTAATCAAAGAACTTTAATATATAAAAGAAATTATTATAAGCGTGCATACACCCATAAGAGACAGTTTGGGACAATCCCAAAATACATGCAGGCCTCAGAGAAAATCCTTATTACAGGATGCAGCTACTTTTTTTTCCAACCCATACATTTTTTTGATTTTTTTATATTTTTTTTTATTATTTTTTATTTTTTTGTATATTTAAGTGATTTAACTTCAATAGAAATAAAAATTAAAATAAAACTATATATATTATGAAGTTTTTAATATATTTTTTTTCCATTTTCAACAAACTATTGGCATTGTAACCCGTAAGTCTGTAACATTCTTTAGTGTTGCTGTTTCATTGTTTTCATTGTAAGATTTTCCAGAGCTAGGGCCTAGAGTTAAAAATTGAAAATTAATTGAAAAATAATACTAATATATTATAAAAAATTTTTGTTTTTGTTTATAAGTCGGCATAATAATATTTAGCCGATATTTGGAATATTGTCTAAGATTTTAGACCCTTATTAAAAAAAAGACATAGATATGCTGAAGCAGGGCGCAAACGTAAAGCAACGAAGGAGATTTTTGGCTTGAGGATAAGAATAGGCTGAAGTTGTCTAGATAGCCCAGTGGCTTCTAAGTATATATTCTATTTATTATTTATAAGGTTCCTGGACATTCTAAGGGGCCAAATGCAGCTTCTTAATTATTAATTTTTATGTTGACTGGGACAGTCTAAAACGGACCACTATGCGCTTCTCAGTATATTCTTCATTATATGAGTTGAACTGGGAATTCTAGAGGCTCAAATGGCGGCTTCTTTAATTATTATTTTTAATTATTAATTATTATTAATAATAATAAGAATAACAAAATTTCTATTTGTTTAGGGAACACTTTGCAATTGATAGGCTTATAACAGAAGAGTATTTTATTTCAATTTCAACAGAGGGAACAGATTCTTCGCTTGCACTATAATTTCCATATTGCAAAACAATAAACAAATTTAAAACAATGTGATTATAATCTTCAACAAATAACTACGTTACAAGCCAACTTCAAATTTAGGCTACATACTCCAAGTAATAAGTAAAATTTAATAAACCATATGGTGAGTAATAAGATTCAAATAGCATAAGCTAATATAAATAATTAAAATAGACGTCCTCTAATAAATTACTTTGAAAGTTATAAGAAATTTATTCTTGGCAGAATAATTCTAATTTAAAATTAGAACAGTTAGTGAACTGCTCATTCCTAAACTGAGAACGTCTATCTTAATATATAAAAAAATATGCTAAAGAATCAAATAATCACTCACCTATGGTTTATATAATCTTAAAGACAGTTACGATTTCAAAGTAATTTATTACTTGAGGTAAGCCTTTGAATTGAAGGCTAATTATAGTAAATATAGATACGTAGTTGCAATATTCTTAGCTTATGGCCTAAACAATGTTCCGGACAAAGAGCTTGTCCCAAACTAAAATCAGGTTTAGTGAGATAGAGTAGGAGAGTATAAGGTTAAAATAGAACAAAAAGAAGTAGTACACCTGACCTAATTTATGTTGGGCACTGTTTACTCTTTTAATAAAAAGGAGATTGTTCAGAACCCAAGACTAATAATATTATTTAAGTTTAAAGGCAAAAGAATACTTTACTTGTTTATAGACTTCATAATTTTAAGTAAATATAGGAGCCAACTTTATAAATAAATTCACTGTAATAGCTCACGGCTACATTTTAAATACCTAGATCTTAACAGCAATCTGCTCTGCGCGACTCTTAATTTTCAAGTGCCTCGTTTTTAAGTTTCAAAACAAACTTTTGCCTAAAATATAATTTTCAAGAAAGTCTCCAAAACAGTGAGATACAAGAATACTCTAAAATCTTGTAAGCATTTTAAAAAAGACTCAAGTTCAATTTAAAATAGTTAATAACAACATAGTAAGGTTTAATACAGGAATAAAATATTTCTAATAATATATATATATATATATATTATATATATATATATATATATATATCATAGTTTATCATATTATAATATATGGTAAACTTTTATATATATATAATATATATATATATATATATATATACTATATATATATATATAATATATATATATAATATATATATATATATTTATATATATATATATATATATATAATATATAACTATTCAATAATATATATAAATATATATATATATTATATATATATAATATATATATATATAAATATAATATATATATATATAGTATATCTATATGCTAATTCGAATAGAAATATACTATAATGTAATAATAAAAAGAGAGAAAGAGAACGAGAGAGAGAGAGAGAGAGTTAGGTTACTTTTTCTTGTTAGCTAGTTAGATTATGTTTTTATGTTAGCTTATGTAAATTATGTAAGGTTTTGTTAGATTATTTTTGAATTGTTACTTTAGATTATGTTAGGTTATGTATAGATTATTTTAACTTTTAGTTAGTTAGGTTAGGTAGGTTAGGTTAGGTTAGGTTAGTTAGTTAGGTTAGGGTAGTTATTTTGGTTAGGTTTAGTTAGGTTAGGTTAGTTAGGTTAAGCGTTAGTTAAGTTAGTTAGGTTAGTAGTGTAGTTAGATTAGTAAAATATTATATTTTTATATATATTTTTTTCATATGTACGAATCCTATTCTCGATGCTGATGAAAGTATTGCTTGCATTAAAGATAAAATTAAACCTGGAAATATAATAGTAAAAGATTGTTGAAGTTCATATAAAATATTGGAAGTCTTGAGTGTTTACAATTTTATCCATTATACCGTGAATCAATCAAAAATTTCGAAGAAATAAGTATATATATATATTATATAATATATAATATATAATTAAAAATCGGACATTTGACAAACAAAAGGTATATAAATTGGACAAGTTGATGAATATCCCTTGGATGTCCATAATATTTTAAATCAAATATCCCGACGATGTTTCAAAACGATAGCTATTGGACAACCAATTTATCTATCCATTGGATGTATGTTTTGGTTGTCCATTAGGCATCCAAAAAACATAATTTATGCATCCATATAAGCGTCATAATTTTATTTCGCCAATATCTTTGGGGGGCCAGTGGCCCCCCCCTGCACCCCCTGCCTACGCCATAGATATTATTATATATATAATATATATATAATATATTATATAATATAATATATATATATATATAAATATATATATAGATATATAATATATATATATATATAAATTATAATTATTTTATATAATTTATATAATATTAATCTTGAAAACTTACATCGTTTATGAGGTCAATTTCCAGTTTCCTTGCTTTTATTGACTGAGGTGATTCAAAAATTTTCATGGCTGACTTCATGTTGCTGAGATCTTGATGAATGACAGTAAAGCAAGACCTGTAATGCGATCCTCTCCAACAATATTCCGTAAATACGTTTTCAAACGCCTTAATGTCGAAAAGTTCTTTCTTCTGGTTGCGGTGGAGTACAGCAATATGCTAAGATTATTCAGGAGAGTAACAATGTTAGGAAACCTCCTCTTTTCACACTTAGCCAAAGCACTGATCGCAGTTTGGTTTTCATTTTTTCTAACAGCCATTACGTGCAAGATACACCCACTCTCCTTTTGTGTATCCTCGTGAGTCTTGAAGGTCTCTTTATTAAAAGAGGATGTTTTTTCTAATATGCTTATAAAGTACATTGCACTTTTCTGGTAAAATATCTGAAGTGAATGATAGTGGTTCGATCAGAGAAATCTATCAGGTCAACGAAGAAATCGATCATCAATAAACGAATATAAAAACTTTGATGCACATAAATATGATTCGGATCTGAGTAGAGCACATTACAACGATATTTCTGGAACTTCGTAGAATTGTTATTTCAATATCTAAGCTGTCGCATACATTCTTAGCTTGTGTGTAAATATGGTTTTAAACTCTGTATCTGCATTTTGTCTATCTTTTTCAAGAAGTTGAATAATGTCTTTCACTAAGTTTATTCCACTGACAATGTCCAAATGGCACTCTGTAACTGTTTTGAAAAGGTGTAGGTTATTCCAAGAAATTTCTTTAAAACGTATAATGTTAAATATAAAATTCAAATTACTGATTGAATTAACAACGAAGTAGCTTTCTGGGATATTCACCAGCCATTCTTTTATTTCTTCCATTGACGCAAGTAAGTATTGGCTCAAAAGTCTCTTTAAAAAGGAAAACCCGCTTCATGCCGTTCACACCATCGGGCTGGTCTCGCACATCTTTTTGATCATCTTGCTATTTTGGTTACTAGAAAACTTTTATTTTATCTTCCAGAAGTTTTGCGCGCTTCGGACTCGATCGAAATGCATATTTCAGAGTTGAATCCTAAGACGTTTCGATTGGCTTTGAATTTAGAAGAGTCTGAAGAACATAGATTTAAACAATGCCTTGAATTTTAGAAAGAGCTGAGAGACAGATTTAAACCATCAATAGCGTACCCTTACACCAAAGTGAAAACTGTTCTGTTTGGGAAATATCCGTTGTTTCACAGTAATACTGAATTTTTTTTTTGTTTTATTAACTTCTTTCACTATTTTCCTTTTATAAGCTGACTAAATGACTGTATGATTTCATTCATAATATCACGGACTCGTATACATTGAATTTTTAGACGATAGAAGTAAGTGGTTCTTCAAAAACCCGGTCACCTCCATTTGCTCGAAACCTAAGAAGGCTTCTAAAATTTCCTTCATTTCTGCTGGAGTTGATAATTCAATATTGTCCAGATCACTTGGCCCCATAAATGCAAAGACCTTTGCTGGCCACATAAACAGTAAATAATTTCAATTATTGGTAGCAAAAAGTTTTTTTTATTTTCTTTACAAGTTGTCTTATTTAGTGTTCCAATTTTTGGTCTATGCTTTCGATTTTTTTCTGAATAAGACTTCAATATTATCCTTTATATATTATATATATATATATATATATATATATATATATTTATATCTTTAATATATAATAAAATATATATATATATATAATATATAGTATATAGTATATATATATTATTATATATTTTCACCTTAATCCTCTCGACGCTCCACTGTTCGGAGGGGAGCCATATTACCTTCCGTTCTTCTTCTTATTTGAATATTGTGGATCGGCTTGTCACATGACAGAAAAATCTCGTTTTCTTCAATAGAACAACAGCCGCCATTTCTTCTCAAGAAGCATTTCAGATATTTCGTCAAAAAACTGCCAAGCTCAGTGTAATCTCAGAAACAGTTTACCAAATCCTTATCACATTTGTTTATGAAGCACCACTGATTGCTTTGATATTATTTTTGTGCTATTAAAACTTTCGTTACAACATTTTTCCCTTGAGTGTTAGCAAGGTACGTTGATTATCAAACCTAGTTCTGTGTATCATATTTCGATCTCGTATTACTATATAAATTCTGTGTTGTGCCGCATGCTTATGTTAGTGAAAAACATTCTATATAAAATTATCTTTATTATACATTATATTTATTTACATTTAAGTAATCTTTTTATAAATTATTGGCTATTCTAAAACACTTATGTTCAAAATTTTATATATTTTATGTAATAGTTTCCCTTAAACAAAATGTCAAATATAATAGAAAACTGAATTATCATGCGTAACTATAATATTTATTTTCCACAATGTTATTATTATTATTATTATTATTATTATTATTTTTGCAAGACTTTTCTAAATTCCTAAAAACCTTCCTAACACTTTCATTAATTTCTTCAGGACAATTCTGAAAAACACAAAACAATGCCTTCTAAATGATTCCTAGCTTTTGTCCGCTCACGGTGGACATTTTCAAGAATACTTTATTTTAATAACGAAGCAAAAATTAAACTCAAAATATACAATTACAAAATATAAAGAAGATTAAAACAAAATTCCAAATCGAAAAAATAAATGTGAAGTTATAATAGATTGTGTCTTTTTCTGTTCTTCTTCTATAAAAATATTTAGGTAATCGGACATTTCGTTATTTTTTATATTGATGTCCGGTCTATGCTTTCTTATAAGAAGGGACTCCGCCAGCCTAAGATCCGAAAATTCCCTCTTTTTAATCAAAATTTTGAAGTAATTTACTATTTCATTATTGTAATTTTTTTGTTCTTCCTGCATATGGTGGTGTATCTTACTTGTTGACTGTGCGCCAACATACGCTGCCGAAGTATTCTCGTATAGCCATGTGAAGTGGCGTTACACCATCTCATTGCAATGGAATGGGTATACGACGTTGACACTCGCCAGCAGATGGTACATCACGAGCCACTAAAGCAAGGAGAGACAACTTCGTTGGCTAATAATAACTTCTAATAGTGATCGCTTCATTATTTTTCCCTTTGATATGTTTCTTTAAAATGATTTTCAATCTTGATTCCTCTTCATTTATTAAACCAACCACTTCGCTCTTGTAATAGAAGATAAGGTTTTTATTATCTTTGTCTTTAGGATAGGCAAATATATTTAATGTTTTCAGTGTTTTTTCTACTAAATATTGAGGAAAACCATTGTTAATTAGTAGCTTAGTTATTCTTTTAATTTCTTTATCAAAGAGCTCCCAATTAGATGTTATTTTGTGGGCTCTGTGTACAAGTGTTTTTATTATAGATCTCTTATAGGCGAGAGGTGTGTATGAGTCGAAATTCATATAAACTCCTTTATCGGTATTTTTAACGTAAATATCTCTTTCAATTGAACCATCGTTGGTTATTTTCATTTTCACGTCTAAAAAATTAAATTTATTGTTTAAGCATTCCTCATATGTAAAATTTAATTTGCTATAGGTCTCAAGTTTGTTAATAAAATTTTGAACGCTGTTATGATCTTTAAAAATGACACACGTGTCATCAACGTATCTCACGTAAAAGAAGGGGTTAAAGATATTATTTTCTTTGAGAATTTTGTTTTCTATTTCAGACATATAGAAGTCCGCAAATGTTGGTCCAAGGGGAGATCCCATTGAGACTCCATTTTTTTGAATCCAAAGTTTGTTTTTAAATTCAAAAGGCGTTTTTGTGGTGCAGGTTATGAGTAGTGTTTTCAAAATTTCTTTATCTAGGTTTGGGGGCGGAATATTTTCATTATGATAGACATTTTTCAGAATGATATCGATCGTTTCATATACTGGAACATTTGTAAAAAGGCTTTCGACATCAAGGGAGACTAAGTGGTCAGTTTCAAGAATTTTTTGATTGTTGACTTTTTGTATAAATTCCTCAGTAGATTTCACAATGTAGTTTTCATTCAGGTAAGGTCTGATCATATTGTTTAATAATTGGGCAATATCATGGGTAACGGTTCCTGTCATACTGATTATCGGTCTAAGGGGTGGATTTTCTTGATTTTTGTGAACTTTAGGAAGTCCGTATAAAAATCCATTGTTGTAAGCTCCAATTCTTTTTATTTTGTTTTTAATTGATGGGTGTTGTATTTTTTGGGCAAGAATATTTAAACTCTTTTTTACATCATCAGTCTGAGTTTTCAAACAGTTTTGAAATTTTGTTTTGTCATTTATTATGTCATGGAGTTTCTTTTCATAATCTGTTTTATTCATAACGACAACTCCTCCACCTTTATCGGGTCTTTTTATAATAATATCGTTGTTAGATTTAAGTGATTTTATCGCCTCTTTAAGATCATTAGATAGGGGATCAACGGTGTTATCTATGGGCAGGTATGAGCCAAAGTGTTTTAATTTAGATTTCAGTTCTTGCTCATTTGCTTATTGCTAAACTAATAATAAAAATAATAATAATATTTTTGCTTTCATATATTTTTATGTTGTTATATAGTTTTTCTAATTCAATTTGTTTATTTAGGATATTTCCTTTTCTTTTTAAGCAAAAGTTCAGACCAAGTTCTAAAGCCTCCATTTCTTTTTGCTTGAGATTATAATTTGAGAGATTAAGGACATTGGAAGTCGTTTCTGGGAAATAAATTTTTCCTCCATACAGGTTGCAGAGTTTCTTATTGTGGGTTAATAGAACATCGCTAGAATATTGTTCTAATGTTCTTTTGAGAAAAGATATTAAAGAATAGAATTTAAATTTAGTTGTGAGTTTATTCAGTTCTAGAGTGAGTTTGATAGAATCTTTAGAAATACCTGCGATATCATTAATTTTCTTGTTAATTTCCCTTCTTATCAAAGTAAATTTGAACTTCTTGGTTTTATTTTCGTATCTTGCTGCTTCATCATAAAGTTTAAAGTCAGTGAAGTTTGGAAGGAGCTGATTTTTAAGGCATAATTTTAGAAATAACAAATCAGCATTTGTCTTAATATAATTTTTGCAAGACTTTTCTAAATTCCTAAAAACCTTCCTAACACTTTCATTAATTTTCTTCAGGACAATTCTTGAATAAAACAAAACAATTGCCTTCTGAAATAATCCAAGCTTTCGTCCGCTCACGGTGGACATTTTCAAGGATATGACTTTATTTTATGAACGAAGCAAAAACTTAAACTTAAAATATTTACAATTACAAAATAAAAAAAAAATTTAAAACTAAAATTTAAAATATCCGAAAAATAATGTTAAGTTGATAATTTAGATTGTGTCCTTTTTTCTTTCTTTCTTCATGTAAAATATTATAATCACATTTCGTTATATTTTATATTGATGTCCGGTCTATGCTTCTATAAGAAGGGACTCCGCCAGCCTAAGATCCGAAAATTCCCTTTTTTTAATCAAAATTTTGAAGTAATTTACTGCTGCGTATGTTGCAGCACAGGTACAAACCAAGTAAGATACACCACCATATGCAGGAAGAACATAAAAAATTACACAATAATGAAATAGTAAATTACTTCAAAATTTTGATTAAAAAGAGGGAATTTTCGGATCTTAGGCTGGCGGAGTCCCTTCTTATAAGAAAACATAGACCGGACATCAATATAAAATATAACGAAATGTCCGATTACCTAAATATTTTTACATAGAAGAAAGAAAGAAAAAAGACACAATCTAAATTATCAACTTCACATTTATTTTTCGGATATTTTAAATTTTAGTTTTAATCTTACTTATATATTTGTAATTGTAATATTTTGAGTTTAATTTTTGCTTCGTTCATAAAATAAAGTCATATCCTTGAAAATGTCCACCGTGAGCGGACGAAAGCTAGGATCATTTCAGAAGGCAATTGTTTTGTTTAATTCAAGAATTGTCCTGAAGAAAATTAATGAAAGTGTTAGGAAGGTTTTTAGGAATTTAGAAAAGTCTTGCAAAAATTATATTAAGACAAATGCTGATTTGTTATTTCTAAAATTATGCCTTAAAAATCAGCTCCTTCCAAACTTCACTGACTTTAAACTTTATGATGAAGCAGCAAGATACGAAAATAAAACCAAGAAGTTCAAATTTACTTTGATAAGAAGGGAAATTAACAAGAAAATTAATGATATCGCAGGCATTTCTAAAGATTCTATCAAACTCACTCTAGAACTGAATAAACTCACAACTAAATTTAAATTCTATTCTTTAATATCTTTTCTCAAAAGAACATTAGAACAATATTCTAGCGATGTTCTATTAACCCACAATAAGAAACTCTGCAACCTGTATGGAGGAAAAATTTATTTCCCAGAAACGACTTCCAATGTCCTTAATCTCTCAAATTATAATCTCAAGCAAAAAGAAATGGAGGCTTTAGAACTTGGTCTGAACTTTTGCTTAAAAAGAAAAGGAAATATCCTAAATAAACAAATTGAATTAGAAAAACTATATAACAACATAAAAATATATGAAAGCACAAATAAAATTGAAATTTCAAATGAGCAAGAACTGAAATCTAAATTAAAACACTTTGGCTCATACCTGCCCATAGATAACACCGTTGATCCCCTATCTAATGATCTTAAAGAGGCGATAAAATCACTTAAATCTAACAACGATATTATTATAAAAAGACCCGATAAAGGTGGAGGAGTTGTCGTTATGAATAAAACAGATTATGAAAAGAAACTCCATGACATAATAAATGACAAAACAAAATTTCAAAACTGTTTGAAAACTCAGACTGATGATGTAAAAAAGAGTTTAAATATTCTTGCCCAAAAAATACAACACCCATCAATTAAAAACAAAATAAAAAGAATTGGAGCTTACAACAATGGATTTTTATACGGACTTCCTAAAGTTCACAAAAATCAAGAAAATCCACCCCTTAGACCGATAATCAGTATGACAGGAACCGTTACCCATGATATTGCCCAATTATTAAACAATATGATCAGACCTTACCTGAATGAAAACTACATTGTGAAATCTACTGAGGAATTTATACAAAAAGTCAACAATCAAAAAATTCTTGAAACTGACCACTTAGTCTCCCTTGATGTCGAAAGCCTTTTTACAAATGTTCCAGTATATGAAACGATCGATATCATTCTGAAAAATGTCTATCATAATGAAAATATTCCGCCCCCAAACCTAGATAAAGAAATTTTGAAAACACTACTCATAACCTGCACCACAAAAACGCCTTTTGAATTTAAAAACAAACTTTGGATTCAAAAAAAATGGAGTCTCAATGGGATCTCCCCTTGGACCAACATTCGCGGACTTCTATATGTCTGAAATAGAAAACAAAATTCTCAAAGAAAATAATATCTTTAACCCCTTCTTTTACGTGAGATACGTTGATGACACGTGTGTCATTTTTAAAGATCATAACAGCGTTCAAAATTTTATTAACAAACTTGAGACCTATAGCAAATTAAATTTTACATATGAGGAATGCTTAAACAATAAATTTAATTTTTTAGACGTGAAAATGAAAATAACCAACGATGGTTCAATTGAAAGAGATATTTACGTTAAAAATACCGATAAAGGAGTTTATATGAATTTCGACTCATACACACCTCTCGCCTATAAGAGATCTATAATAAAAACACTTGTACACAGAGCCCACAAAATAACATCTAATTGGGAGCTCTTTGATAAAGAAATTAAAAGAATAACTAAGCTACTAATTAACAATGGTTTTCCTCAATATTTAGTAGAAAAAACGCTGAAAAACACATTAAATATATTGGCCGATCCAAAAGACAAAGATAATAAAAACCTCATCTTCTATTACAAGAGCGAAGTGGTTGGTTCAATAAATGAAGAAGAATCAAGATTGAAAATCATTTTAAAGAAACATATCAAAAGGAAAAATAATGAAGCAATCACTATTAGAAGTTATTATCGGCCAACAAAGTTGTCTTCTTGCTTTAGTACTCGTGATGTACCATCTGCTGGCAAGTGTACCAACGTCGTATACCAATTCCATTGCAATGAGAGTGGATGTAACGCCACTTACATTGGCTATACGACGAATACCCTTCGGCAGCGTATGTTGCAGCACAGGTACAAACCAAGTAAAATACACCATCATATGCAGGAAGAACATAAAAAATTACACAATAATGAAATAGTAAATTACTTCAAAATTTTGATTAAAAAGAGGGAATTTTCGGATCTTAGGCTGGCGGAGTCCCTTCTTATAAGAAGGCATAGACCGGACATCAATATAAAATATAACGAAATGTCCGATTACCTAAATATTATCATCAAGAAGAAAAAAGAAAAAAACACAATCTATAATTTACAACTTCACATTTATTTTTCGGATATTTTAAATTTTAGTTTTAATCTTACTTATATATTTGTAATTGTAATATTTTGAGTTTAATTTTTGCTTCGTTCATAAAATAAAGTCATATCCTTGAAAATGTCCACCGTGAGCGACGAAAGCTAGATCATTTCAGAAGCAAATTGTTGTTTATTCAAGAATTGTCCTGAAGAAAATTAATGAAAGTGAGGAAGGTTTTTAGGAATTTAGAAAAGTCTTGCAAAAATTATATTAAGACAAATGCTGATTTGTTATTCTAATAATTATTATTATTATTATTATTATTTTATTATTTATATTATATTATTATTATTATTATGTAATGTTATAATATGTAATTATGTTAGATCGGTAGATTCCGACCTCTGACCGAAGTTGTATTATTGACCCAGCCTTTCTGATTTGACAACTAAAAACGAGTTTTGGTATTAAAACCTTCTTCATCTTTTATTACGCCCAACGTAATAGTGGTGACCCTTCGTAGTGAGGCCCCTGGAATTTTGCCGTCGTCTATCCCGGCATTTCATCTCAACAGGACACACACGGTTCCACATCCTGAAGCAGGAAATCCATTTATTATATAATTATAAATATTTAATATTATATTACGATACAAATTTTAAATAATATCTGGGTGAATTCTGGCCCAAATTATCATTTTCAAATAATTTTTTTTACATCATTGTGGCCCATAAAAGCGGCCTAATATATATTTTTGTTAACATTCCTATACCTATTTGTGAAAATTTACTCTGTTATTTGGTCTCTGACCACCATTTTTATCATATTTAGCGTATGCAAATCGCATCTTAAGCATATTTTTTGTTTCGTAAGATTGTTTTCAAAAATTTTTTTTTTTTACAATCGTATATTAACATTTACAAATCATGTCCCCTCCTGACTCTGCAAATGCTGAAAATATCAATGTGATATCGCAACAGCCTGCTTCAGACAGGGAGACATCTAACGCTTACACTGGCAAGTTTGTCACCAACGATCTCGATTTGACCTTTACATTACTTGAGCTCCAGCTGGAATCCACCAATGAGCTTACACGCTTCAGAGCTCTTTTAAATATCTTGCCTGTTCCTATTTTACAGCGCCTAAAGGATGTTTTACCTTCCTTACATTCCCACAACCAGCCCTATACCCAACTTAAAACCGAACTTTTAAACCGGCTGGGAGAAACCGATGCCGAAAAAGTAAAAAAACTTTTGACTGGTGGCTCTCTTGGAGATCGTTTGCCATCAGTTCTATTATCTGATATGTTAAATCTTCTCGACGGCCCTCCCGTAGGTAATTGTATACATATTGTACGCCATCTCTTCCTACAGAAACTCCCTGCAGAGATGCAATTGCGCTTAGCCACCGTCGATCCTAATTGTTCACTACAAGAACTAGCTACTTTTGCTGACAGAATTTGCAAAGCGAAACCTATTACGACAGCAGACATACCATCACAAGTTTCGCACATCACTGTTTCCACCGATAATAATAACTTACCACCAGCGTCACTTTCGCATGTAAATGAGTCAGTCAACGCGATGCGCCAACCGCCGCCCACTGAAAATGCTTATATTATCTCCCAACTACAGGTGTTGCAGAACACCATCATGGATTTAACTACTAGAATGCGAGCTTTGGAAACGCGTTCCACTGCTCCTCCCCCCCCTCCTCCTTCCCCTCCTTATCCTCAACAACAATATCCTTATCCTCAACAACAATATCCTCAGCTTCAACAGTATCCTTCATCCTCTCATCATCCTTATTCACCGCCTCCTTCATACCCCCCGCCTCCTTCATACCCCAGCCCCTCACAATGCATCAATACTTATCTGCTTACAATATGGTCATAATCTCGCTCTCCAACGATTGCAACGACGTTCGTTACCGTCGCTCACTACTCCTTTCGCGTCGTCAATTCGCCTCTTCTCCTGTTGATTCTCAGGCTTTGGTTCAGTTTCCGTCACATAACCAGCAGGGTATTTGTAGAAATCATCAACGTTTTGGAGATCAAACTCGGTCATGTCTTAAGCCTTGTACATTCGGGAATTTAAACTTAAACACCACTCCATAAATTCGCTCGGGGTGGTATCGAAAGCGTCAAACCTACTTTGTGTCTACGATCCATCCACCAAACTATCTTATCTCGTAGATAGTGGGAGCTCCATTTCCGCTTTTCCTCGTTCCATCCTCGGGAAAACTCATGCCCCAGAACCATCGGGCTCTTTACGCGCCGCCAATGGCACAACCATTAACACTTATGGTACCAAACGACTCCATTTAACGCTCTCGTTCCGTCGTGATTTTATATGGGACTTCACGATAGCCGACGTCACTTTACCAATATTAGGTGCAGACTTCCTGTCCCACTTCAACCTTCTTGTTGACATGAACCACAACCGCATCATTGATTTTGAGACTCATTTCTCTTCCGCTTGTATCCGTGCATCCGCATCCATCAGTGGCATACATCTTTCTCCATCTAATAATGTTTTTGAATCATTATTAATTACCGATTTCCCAGAGCTTCTCTCTCCAGTCTCCAAGTTCCCTCCTGTGAAACATAATGTTGTTCATCACATTGAAACTTCCGGCAGACCTCCATTCTCTCACGCTAGACGTCTTGCACCAGATAAACTCAAAGCTGCGAAGCTAGAATTCGAATCTCTCTTAGAGAAGTACATCCGACTTCAGTCTGGGGAACTATGCCTCTCCTTGCATATGGTACTCAACCAAGGAGATTACCGTCCTAACGGTACACGCTGCCTAAATGCAATCACCCGCCCGGACCGCTATAATGTACCTCATTTACAGATTTCACATCCACTCCTGGTTGTACTATCTTTTAAATAATTGACTTAATCTCGCATTTTTCCAGATTTCCCGTCATCCGACGACAATTCATAGGACTTGCATTATCACTCCTTCGCCTTACGAACTTTTTCGGCCATCGTTACAAACGCTAGTCAATCTCCAACTCTTTTTAGGACTCAGTTTATACGCGGTTTACCTTTCTTTTTCGCCTACTAGACGACTTATTGATTGCCAGTGCCTCTCCGGAAGAACATACTTCAACATCTCAGGCAAGTTTTTACCAGACTAAGTGAATTTGGTCTATGTGTCAATTCTTCCAAATGTGAATTCGGAGTTTCATCCCTAACTTTTCTCGGACATACAATCTCTGCCGAAGGTATACGTCCTCTTGAAGATCGTGTGGCAGCCATTCGTGATTTTCCGAAGCCCGTAAAACAGCGTCAACTCCGTCGTTTTTTAGGGATGGTAAATTTTTACCATCGTTTTATACCGTCCGCTGCTAAAATTCTCCTCCCGCTCCACGCACTTCTTAAACATCCACGTAAAGGTTCTGCTGCTTCTGTCACTGTAGATTGGAACGACGAAGCAACTAATGCCTTCACCGCCATCAAGGAGCCCTTGCCTCTTCCGTGTTACTTATATTTCCATCCGACACAGCCCCGACTAGAATCAACACAGACGCTTCAGACTTCGCAGCTGGGCCTGTCTACAACAATTTATTGAAACGAATGGGCGTTCCATTAGCTTTCTTTCTTAAAAAGTTC
Source organism: Trachelipus rathkii (assembly GCA_015478945.1). Taxonomy (NCBI): domain Eukaryota; kingdom Metazoa; phylum Arthropoda; class Malacostraca; order Isopoda; family Trachelipodidae; genus Trachelipus; species Trachelipus rathkii. The sequence goes on along the minus strand of JABUQX010031416.1, from coordinate 12,690 downwards.
CAGCCGCCCTGAAACAATGTACAGCGCATTTGGAAGGAACTTCTCCAATTTATTTAGCATTAAGCACTTCCGTTACTTCATAGAAGGTCGGGAATTCCATGTTGTAACTGATCATTTACCCATCACGCATGCCATTACAGCTTCCACAGTGAAACAGTCCCCTCGTGAAGCCCGCCACCTTGAATTTATTGCACAATTCACAACTGATATCCGCCATATAAAAGGAAAAGACAACATTCCTGCCGATGCTCTATCCCGAATTAACGCTATCTCTCCTTTACCAGACATTGATTTCGTCGAAATGGCTCGTCTGCAGCAACTCGAAGACATTGTTTTTCCTAGTGCTTCCTCCTACGACATCCAAACTGTAGAAATTTTTGGTTTTCCCCCTTTGTTATGCGATGTCTCTTCAGCACATCCCCGTCCAGTCGTACCTACCCCCATGCGTAGAAAGGTTTTTCACACCATTCACGACGTGTCGCACCCAGGGGTAAAAGGTAGTCAAGTCAAAATAGGTAAGCATTTCGTCTGGCCGTCCTTACTAAAGGATGTTAAACAGTGGACAACGCAGTGTCTCAACTGTCAAAAATCCAAAGTGCACAGGCACACTGTCGCACCTCTTCAGCAATTTATTCCCCCTGGTGAACGTTTTGACCAGGTACACGTTGATTTAGTCGGCCCTTTACCACCCTCAAATGGTTTCACACATATTTTAACTTGCATAGACCGATACACTCGATGGGCAGAAGCCATTCCATTGCGAGATACTTCTAGCGAGACAATTGCTCAGGCATTTTTGTACAACTGGATAGCCAGGTTTGGCACTCCCTCGACCGTGTCCACAGACCAGGGTAGGCAGTTTGAGTCTCACCTCTGGAAGGACCTTATGACTCTAATCGGCTCCAAGCGCCTTCGCTCTTGCAGCTATCATCCGCAAAGTCAAGGCATGGTGGAACGTTATCACCGGCAGCTAAAAGCTTCTCTTATGGCCCATGGAACACCGGAAAATTGGTCCGAAACCCTTCCTCTTGTCCTCCTCGGTATCAGAACTTCGTACAAAGAAGACCTTAAATGCTCCTCTGCTGAGCTCGTCTATGGCTCCACCATCCGAATACCTGGTGAGTTTATACTTCCCTCTCCAACAGCTACGAACCAGCACACCTTCCTGGCTCGCCTTCGTCAGTGTACTGAGGCATGGAAGCCATCTTTGCCACGTCACCCTCCCCGTCCAACCTACATGCCTGCGGATTTAGAGACATGCTCTCATGTATTAATTCGGCATGACTCACACCGTAGTCCGTTGCAAGCCCGCTACGACGGACCTTTCCTCGTCTTAAAACGCTATAGAAAGTTCTTCACCTTACAGAAGGGGAGCAAAAGCGAAAACATATCAGTGGATAGGATCAAACCGGCTTATTTCGAACATGATCCCGCTTCTTCCACCACTCTTTCTCCACCTTCTGCACCCGCACCATCTACCTCTACTTCGCAAGATAATATCGACTTTATGCCCATTCTGCCTTTTACATCAACTTGTTCTCCAACCGAACCTGACCCTCTGCCACCTCCTTCAAGTATTGTCACTCCTTCGCCAGCTACTTCAGCGCCCCACGCTACAACATCTCCGCCTCCTGCTCCAATACAGATTCCTCCTCCGAATCCGGAACCTATTCCGACTCAAACCTTACCGCCTTGTCTACCTCGCTCCACATCGCGTTATGGACGAACTCTACGCCCTGTAGTCCGATTTTCACCTTGATTCTCACGACGCTCCTCTGTTCGAAGGGGAGCCATATTACCTTCTCTTTCTTCCTTTTCATTATTATCGTCCTACTTCTCACGTGACCACATCCTTGTTTGCTATTGGTCAAATCGATCGCGCCATTTTTCGCCTCGAACAAGCATTCTGGAACCGCTCCTCTATATCGTCCAAAATAACCTGTATTCATCATAGACAATTCGCTAATTCTTATTAACACTTATTTGTGAGCATCAGTGATTTTATTACAAATGTTTAATGCTCCATCAATCTTCAGTGTATCCCTTGCCCTCGAATGCTACAAGGTCAGTTATTTGTGAAACCTAGTTCTTTGTTATCCATACTTGCTTTTGTGATACTTTACAATTCTGTGTTTTGTGGCAATTGTATTATTAGTGAAAAAGATGCAGCAATTTTATGTTCTTCATTGTACAATACGATTATTTAAATTTAAGTAACTTTTTAATATTTTATTCAATTATATAGCGAAGCTATGTGCAAAAATTTATTAATTAAATATAATAGTCCATCCTAAATAGAATTTTGTTACAGGTAAAGTTAAAACGTATTATATCATGAGTAATTTTAATTTTTTTTTTTCACAATGTTATAATTATTATTATTATTATTATTATTATTATTATTATTATTATTATTATTATTATTATTATTATTATTATTATTATTATTATTATTATTGTTAATTGTTTTCAATATATTAATTGTGTTTATTATTTCATTAAATAGATTTCATTATTTGACCCAGCCTTTCTGATTTAAACCTTCTTTATCTTTTATTACGCCCAAACTAATAATATATATATATATAATATATATATTATATATATATATATTTATATATAATATATAATATTATATAATATAACAGTAATAATAATATATATTATATAATAGTAGTAGAGAACGGACCGATATTGTTTAGTGTTCCTGGGCCCCCGCAGATCCTAGGATTTGGCCTTGACCTTTTTTACCTTGACCTTTTTGACCTTTTTTTACCCAATTTTTTACCTGACCTTGACCTTTTTTGACCTCACTTTTTTTGGGCCTTGACTTTTTGGGCCCAAATTTTTACCTGACTTGACCTTTTTTGAGGCCTTACCTTTTTGGCTGGACTTTTTTGAGAACCCTATGTTTTAGAGAAACCCTAATTTTTTGAGGAACCCTAATTTTTTTGAGAACCCTAATTTTGGCAACCCTAAATTTTGGCAACCCTAATTTTTGGCGCCCTTTCGAAGAAAGGGCGCCAAAACGGTTGCGTTAGCAACCGTTGTACGTACCGGCCCCCTTAATTTTTTCGCGCCATGGGTCAATTTTGCCACGGTAATTTTTTGATCTTCATTTAGGGGCGTTAGCCTTTTTGATGTACTTAACCTTGTTTAACCGTCGCGTTTCCCGCCCGCGTGAACCTTTGGTTCGAATCCGACAGCACACCGCAGGTTGCGAACCGGTACGTTTGTCTGCCGCCCGCGTTTCCATTGCCCACCTTGAACCGTTGGTTCCACATCCGCCGCCTTGTCCGCTCCCCATCCCTCCTAATGTGTCCTGTCAAGTCCCGTCCCGCCACCCATCTACACAGCACACACCACACACCCACACCACACACAACACCCGGCACACCACGTGGTCATGACCTCACGATTTTTCATCTGTTTGGCAACTCCTTCTTACATACCTCAGCCTTAACGTCTTCATCGTTTCGAGTTCATCGTCATAATTTCAAGAATAGTAACTCGACCGCTACCTCCACCTGCAAATCCCTGACCTTTTACCCACACGTCCAACGCTATGATTTGAGAGAATACATAATTTAATTTCCAAGTATAGATAAGAATTGAGAATCGAAGTTTATAATAATAATATAATTAATAATAATAAGTACTAATAATTAATATAAAAATAATAATAATAACTCAATAAATAATAATAATTAATATAATAAGAATAATAATAAATAATAATATAAAAATAATAAAGTGGGGCTTTGTTAATATTTATTATATATTATATATATATATATATATATTATATATATAATAATAAATTTATATTTAATATATTACATATATATTATATATAATTATATACTCGATATATAGACGCGAGGAGAGAGAGAGACGAGAGAATGTTTTTGTCTTCGTCCCGCAGCATTTCGAGGCACATTACTGCTAATCAGGGCTCACAATATGTTTATAACCCGCTCTCTAATTAATAAAATAATAATAATTATAATAATAATAATAAATAATAATAATATAATAATAAAAAAAAAAGAACAAAAAAAATTAATAATAATAATAATAATAGATAATGAACTATAATAATAAAGAAATGAATCATATGAGGATATAATAATAATAATACGAAATTTTATGTTATCGTTAATTATTTTTATTAACAATAGTTATTTTAGATCTACGAAGATCGGTTGCTCGGTCCGTTCATTGAAGTGGTCGCACGTGGAGCCCAATTAAATCATAGCTATATATATATATATATATAATATATATATATATATATTATAATATAATATATATATATATACTATATTATATATTATACCCTATTATATTAGATACAATTTGGTAAGCCCGGGGCGCTTTGGGATTTGCATGAGCATTTGGCTAGTGGCTGGACTGGGAAAGTCGATTATTTTTTACATATATTTTGTTTAATTTCCGAAAGCATATTACAGGCTAAAAATTAATTTAAAAATGTTTCAATCGTTTTCCGGTAACATACGTCCAGCTATTACTACTATAATATAAATTATATATATATATATATAATATATATATTATATATTATATATATATATATTAGCGCATGTATAATGAGTGTCTTAAGCTAATACTAACTTATATATATATTATATATATAATCAATGGTAATCCATATATATATCAGTGAGAGTAAGATCCATGCGGTCATGTTATATATTACCACGTGGAGCAGATGTAATAGATATATATATTAGATTATATAGTATATATATAACTATATATATATATTGATATAATATAGCATTTTGTGGATATTATATATATATATATTAATATATATATATATATAATATATATATATAATTATATATATTTATATCACTCATCACACGATTTCTACACACACAGACTTACTTACACACACAGATTTTACTTATACTCACACACAGATTTATTACCCGCCCCCAAAAAAACGCAACAGCACACACACACACACACACACTTACAACACCACACACGACCATCGCATAGACACTGTACACTAGTTGTCATTAAATATTTATAAAACAAAAAAACCAACATAAGCACCATGACAACTTCAGTATATACACATACGACTATAACACTTATCACATACATTCACTAGGAACCACTTATACACACCTATGACACTTGATAATTCACGGTTGCTACCTCCCAGTACCCCAATTACACGTTACCCATGTACATAGACACTTACACTTACATACATACAGACTATGTCCCTTCATACACACATATGTCACTTATTAACAAAATACACGTATGACCACTTATACACACAATTGCACTAGACACTTATACTCACTTACCACTCTCCAGAGACAGCTTACACTCACACTACATAGACAATTTACTTACATACACCCTATTGAGCACTTATAAGCAACTTACACTGGCCATAGACACTAGCCCATATACACTTTGTTCACCACACACCAGATAGCACCCTTACACCCCTTAACACTTCACACAATACACTGTGATCGACCCTTATACACAGTCTATTGTGCACTAATTACAATACACTCAATTACCGCTTACCTACACACAGTTCCCCTAGGACAACCTCTTATAATACTCACTACTACACGGTGCATCCCATAGACAGCTTGTCAACACTGGTACTCCAAGCTCGACGTACACTGATACAACATCAGGCACTCACCATATACAGCTTCAGAACCATTTACAACACCACCATATCGACATGCTCTAGTCATGCCTTGTACCACATCTAGGCCTAGACACATAGCCCAGGTGGATCCCACGGTCGTACGACACACATCACAAGATATCTATCTTCGAAGATACCAACTATAGCACTGGCACCGCAACTCTGATATTTATTATGATGTGCCCAATAGCTCCGTACGCATTATAAGGCCTCAGCATTTTCGAATGAATGATTGTCGTCCTGCATATGATCTGCATATATACTGTCTAAAACCTTTTCTATGCCATTCTCTCCTACATACGCACTGGAGAACATGAGTCCCCTAAGATTACATGTCTTCCACCTAAGAACATAATTGGGAACACCAGGACGCCAGCATGCCCTTCCGCGCGTCAGAGTTTTGAACCACACCCGCACATCGCAGCGTGCGACGCGGGCTTGCGTTTCCCGCCTGGTCCGAGCTTGGTCGAACACCGCAGCGCGCATATTTCGCGTACCGCCCGCCGCGGTTGCGCCCGCAGCCCAATAATTCGTTCCGCCGGACCGAAAGTAGTAGATAGATGACAAAAAGTAGTTAGCAATTTACTATCGTAGCACATACCAATCTATTCGCGTGTCATTCATAATTAATTGACGAATTGGTGCTCTCCAAAGTGTCTAGATTACAAAGAGGAGACATGTTTCAGCGAAATTTCTCTGTTTGTAACAAACTGTAACCTCAGCTGTACGAGTACGCCTTGATATAACTTAACACAGTAATTAGCGCTTAAAAATATAACAACATGTGATTTTACATATAGGAAAAAAATAGCTTGATTTACTATAAAAACTTTTATTAATAATTATAAATTATTTAAAATTGTATGGCATAAAGAAGAAAAATCCAGTGAGTGTACTGAATGTTATATAACATTTTACGTATCTTAACTAACAACTTGTACGGAATGTTTATTAACCCAAACCATATAAACGATACATACCTTAACGCTGTAAATCAGTAAACTCAATAAGAAGTGTTACGATTGAGCGAACAGGGATGTAGAGACTATGTCTCTTTCGAGTTTTGTCCTATACTGTGGTTAATGACATTTAACTCATAGGTGTATTTACTTGATCTGTCCTACAACCTCACCCGCATTTAGTCTATCTGTAAATGTACTCTCGCAAACATGACCCATTGTCAAGAGCTGTCAGAATCAGTAATTATCGTAAGTAGAGGTGCAGCATCTAGAGTGCCAGACAAGGGCAATGTTAGTTTAATGACTTTTAGTATCGCCTCAGTGCATTGGAAGGATTTAGCTGCTCGTCATGAACTGCATTCACTACGCTTCTCTCGATCTGCTTACGAACACTTCAACCATATTTATAACGGCGACTCATCATACCTTAAAGCTAGCGTTAGAATAATCAGATCAAGTAGATTGTTTACACATTAGGCAACAAGGGGTAGATATGCTTTTTTTTTACTGCTTTACTGCTTAACTCATATGTTTAACTGCTTTAACTCATATGCCTGCTTTAACTCAAAGGTTTTACTGCTTTAACTCATGTTTTACTGCATTATAACTCATGTTTTACTTGCTGTACTCATTTGTTTACTGATTTTAACTCATATATTATATTAACATTGTATTTTTTTATATGTTTTACTTTTTGTTTTAATATTTTATTTATTCTTCATCATTTTATTCATTAATTTATTCTCATTTATTCTTTATTATTTTATTTTTTTATTTTAACTTTCTAAATATATAGCTTACTTATGTTTCGCCCCTCATTTACTATCAAGGCCCTTTATTAATAACATTTAACACACAGCACACACCACCACACACACAACACACACACACAGAATTACTTAACACCACACGCACGCACCCTGTATTAAACAATATCTAAATAAATATTTTGTGATATATGAAACATAACGTATATTGTTGAAATGCGATTTTTTGTTTTAATTAAGATACGTAACTTTATATTACTCATTCAAATGATAGGAGATAACTAAAATTTTCTACTGCAAACGATATCCAATCAATTATCATTTTGCCACAAAGGTAAGAAGATTTATAATTTAAACTATATACGTTGCTACAAATACTTCTATGAGTATATGAATTATCTAACATTTCAAGTTTTGAAACATGCCAAATTAATTTAACTAAAATGGTTTATGGAAAATTTATTAAAACATATAATATAATTTAACAGTACCTTAAAGGAATAAATCAGTAAATCAGTAAGGGCAACCCCTAAGCACCCCTCACACCACACCGTTACTCCGCGCCACGTATTTATGTTCGTAATTGAACGCTTATCTTGCTATATCAGTCTATACGCTTCTCAACAACGGCGATGAAATAAGTGATAAAAATAACCAAATAAGTTTCTCTCTGCGATTAACCGGCAGTAACAGCTGATATTTTATTAAATCATACCTCTAGTAGGTTTATTACTTTAAAAAAATAACAATATATTCATTACAAATATTAATATATTATTAGCTGCGATGTTAACTAAAAATATTCATCAGTTAAGATTTTTTAAAGTAATTTGGGCAGCTATTGTTCTTATTTATCTAATGTAATAACACCTTGACAATTGCATACAGGTCGAGGACCAAACACAACAATCCCGCAACTCGTTACAGATACGAAACTGAACCTACTCTCATGTAAAATGTGTTAATAACTCACTTTAGCCCTAAATTAGGATAATCTTTTGTACCCGGGGCGATTATAGGCCAGAGATACCAGGTCAAAAGGTAATTCCAGTATGACAAAAATCGAGAATCAATGTATTATATATTTTGACCAAAGTTATATATTCAGAAACTGAAACATGCTGGTTATCGGGGTAAGATCCTTTGAGCAGTAAGAGGAATGTTTGCCTTTAGAGAGTGGAACGGAAGTAATCCACTTATTCTCTATTTATGACTATCTATGTGATATGGGTCGAGAATTATCACTATTTTATCGACTTGGTGTTAAGGTAAATGAAAAAAACATAGATATTTTCAATCCTGCCAGCCATAACCTCTTGATCTGATGAAAATCTTATATTTAGGATGCGTGTTTTAGACCCAACACTTCATTTTTAACTACTACTCGTTAATTGGCTGTTAAGCATGTCGCACAATTTCTCTGATTTGTTAATAAAAAGTGCTCTATTTGTCACTAAGTGGGTATATCATGATTTTCTTAAAATGGTAGTCACCTCAAATAACAAGAATTGTTCCAGGTGGGAAAGTCAATGATCCTCAGGAAGTGAGGGTTTCATTTCTCCACCTATGAATATCATAAAGACGAACCAGATGGAATTTGAATTTGGTTTCAAGTGTACCTCACCCAATCACCATGTTTTATAAACAAGATGCCGTATTTCATGAGTCCAGATGAAATTACTTTGTATATGTAATCACACTGAAGAGTGGTTTACAGAATACTTTAAACCAAGTCAGCTTTAAACTGGACCGAAACAGTTATTAGCCTGTGCGAAGGGGAAACCGAGCGATAAGCAACTACTCGTAGCATTTTAGAACGAACACAAAACATCTAATCAGTTTGGAAGGTAGCAAATGTATGGAGAGAGAATAAGATGAACAACCCGCTATTTGAACCTACATCTATTTGGATTACTACATTTCAGGCCTAACGCGGCGTGAAATATATGTTAGAGGTAAGTAGCGGAATGTTAAACGTGGGTTGAACAAGACATATGTGTTATCTAATTACGTAACCGTAATTCATTACATGTTATATCAAGAATACACGCATTTAAGAAAACCCTGATCGATGATTCTCACGGCTATCATCGATCGCTTTCCTAAGTTCTAATAGCGTGACAGAAACTTCATTGTGATTCTACTTAGAAAGGCGACAGAATGGCCATAGAAAGCTATATTATGCAACGGTAACTCCCGTTATGTAATATATACTCATGATATCTGACGTGGAACTTTTTGGACGTATGTGTTAACTGCAACAGAGTATTACTGAGATACGGAAACTATGACGATGAGCGATAATGATATAATTAGAATGGCATTAATTTGCAAAGCATTTAGAGAATTTTAATATAAAATAGTTATAAACACAATGTGAGAAGTGTGTTATGATATAATAATTCCTGGTGCTATGCTATTATTTAATGTTAACCTTATGATATTATCCACAGACCATTGTCGTTGTAATGTGGTATATTCTATCAGCGAACTCTTGTACTATATAGATATATATTATAGTATTATTTAATAGGCAAGCATATATTATATATATTATATATATATATAGTATATATATATATATATATATATAATATATAAATACAATCTATATTATATATATATAGTATTATAAAATATATATATATATATTATATGTATTATAGCAAATATATATATTATATATATAGTATATACATAATTATATATATATATATCATTGTAATGTAATGATTATTAAGGATTTTTCAATTAGTGTATAAAGTTCTTGTATTATATCTGTTTTTTTCTTACTGTTCTTAAATAAATATTTACCGATGTATGTTTAAGAGTTAAATTTAACCGAAACTTGGGCTCAGGATATTGAAAAAACATGTTTTTTTCAATACCTTAAAACCAAAAAAGCGATAAAATATTTCTCGACCAATCACAATCACATGCACAGTCATATAGAGATAAGGAATACTCCGTCCTCCACTCACAAGAAAGGCAAACATTTCCTTCTTACCTGCTCAAAGGATCTTACCGATCCAGCAAGTTTCAGTTTGAAATATATTATAAAATTAATAACATTGATTTCGATGTCTGTTTGTCCTCACGTTACTGAATTACCTTTGACCTGTATTTGGCCTAAATCGCCCGGGGGACAAGGAAGATTATCGGCGTGAGTATTACGGGCTTACGTAGTTATATTCAGAACACGATATTTACAGAGAGAGGTGTCAGTTTCGTACTTGTAACGAGGCAGTTGTTTGTGTTTTCTTACGTGTTGGATTTGGTCCAATGCACTGTACATTAGATAATAATAAAATTAAATACCACATTATTTAAAAAACTTTGAAATATTTTTAGTTAACATCGAGCGAGTATACGGGCAATGAACATGTAAGTGCCATATTAGTGGCTTTATTTTTTAAAATAGAACTAGAATGCCTTTAATAAAATACATGTACTGTATAGCATGCGAAGAACTTATTTTGTTGACCTCATATTATATCAGCTTATGGTTGACATGGCTAGAGAGATTGATGTAAAGCAGTATCAATAGAACAAAACGTGCATAGTGTGGTTGAGAGGGGTGCTAGGGGCTTGCCCTACTGGATTTACTGTAATTTATTGCTTTAAGTACGTAAAAATATTATGTTTTTATAAAATTTCATAAAATTTTAGTAAAAATTATTTTAAAACTTGATTAGTTATAAAATTTATAAACAAAAAGTGATTAACAGTTAATAAAATTCCTTTGTTCAAAATAATGTTAAGTTGACTTTATTAAGACGTAGTGTATCTAGTATAAGGTTGAATGAGTAATAATAGAATTGTACCCATGATTTAACTATAAAACATAATATACATCGTTTGCAATACTGCTCATAACATTGACTTGATGTGGCTTCATTATCTATACGACAGAACTTATTTGATATGTGTGTTAAGGACACGGGAATGGAGCTTGCGTGCGTTTGTGTATAGATTAGTAATCTCGTTGTGTGTGTTGTGTGTTGTGGCTTGGCACTGTGTGTGTGTGCTGTTGTGGGGCGCAGGTCACGGTGTTAAATAGTATCAAAGTGACAATACGCGCTCGAAGGGCTTAGATATAGCATCTTAAGTATAATAATAATAAAGTAACAATAATAAAAATAAAATAGATAAAAATTAATAAAAAGAATAAAAATAAAAATATTAAAACAAAATAAAAAAATATTAAAAAAACATGATGTTAAATAAATATATGAGTAAACAGTAAAACATTTGATGCAGGGTTAACGCCAGTAAAACATGAGAAAGGGCAGTAAAAACATGAGTGTAAAGTGCAGTAATAAACATATCGCCGCTCTAAGAGGCAGCTAGAAAATGTAGAGGTTTAAAGCAGCGTAAAACATATGAGTTAAAGCGGTAAAGCAGATAGTTAAAGACCTATACAGTAAACAAAGCATACTAACCCCTTGTTGGGGTGGGGAGGGTGGTTTGATTTACTGATTTACAGCTTATGGGTATGTAAAATCTCAATTTTTTTTTAAGTTATAAACAAAAGGAATAAAAAAATTTTTCTGTATCGAAGATACATCATAAGAGGACACATTATAAGAAGGTTGTATACCAAGTTTCATCGTTCTATGTCAATATTCAAAGTTTTAGGGCACAGCCCCATCACCTATGAGGGGTGGTGTCATTTTACCTCTTCCGTATCGATGTAACATTATAAGAAGGCTGTATACCAAGTTTCATCGTTCCATGTCAATAGTCAAAGTTTTAGGGCACAGCCCCATCACTTAGGGGGTGTGGTGTCATTTTACCTCTTCTGTATCGATGTTACATTATAAGAAGGCTGTATACCAATTTTCATCGTTCTATGTCAATATTTAATGTTTTAGGACACAGCCCCAGCACCCAGGGGCTTAGTGTCATTTTACCTCTTCTGTATAGTTGTTAGATCCTAAGAAGGCTGTATACCAAGTTTCATCGTTCTATGTTAATATTCAATGTTTTAGGGCACAGCCCCATCACCTAGTGTCATTTCATCTCGTCTACAACGAGGATACCTTATAAGAAGGTTGTATACCATGGGGGCGTAGTATCATTTTACCTCTTCTACAACGGGTGTAACTTATAAGAAGGCTGTATACCAGGTTTCATCGTTCTACGTAAATATTTCAGGTTTGGGGGCCAGTCACCCCCTCTGGGGCGCCCACGGTCATTTTACCCCCGGCTACATCTAAGATACATCCTCAGAAGGTTGTATACCGGT
>JABUQX010031415.1:25000-37445 GCA_015478945.1 Trachelipus rathkii | reverse complement strand
GATAAAGAAAGTAATTCCTTAATCTAATTGTTATGGGAGGATTGACCGGGAAACATTCTAGAGGGGCCCAATGCGGCCTTTCTCAATGTATAATTTTATTTGGTCGACTGGGACAGGTACTAAAAAGGACCATGCGGGCGTTAAACTATAAGGTATTATTCGTATTTATAATTAGGTTGACTGGACCATGTGTAGGAGGATCCATGTGGCTTAATTGTATTTTTAATTATTAGATAATAGATGCGTTGACTGAGACAGTCTTGGATAGGCCCCATACGGCTTAACATTAAGAAATATTTCTTATTGATTATATTATTTATTATGTGTTTTACTGGGTATATTCTGGATAATTTCTCCTTTAAAACTGTTAATTAAATATGGATAATGGGACAATTGGGACAAAGTCTGAAAAAAAGGATCCAATGCGGCTCTTGTGAATTATCTTATTTATATGGTTGAAACATGGGGAACATTCAGAGAGGTCAATGACAGCTGATCCTAAATATTAGTAATCTGAAAAAATTAAGAAGGAGCTGGCATAACCTCTCTAGAAGTTGTCCCAGTCACATAATAAATAAGAATACAAGAAGCCGTATGGTCCTTTTTAGACTGTCCCAGTCAAAACCAATAAAATAATAAATAAGGAACCAGCGCAACATTGCGCCGCACTCTAGAGAAATGTCCAGAGAAGAGAGAGACGCAAGTCAACCCATAATAATAATATAATGAGAAATGAAATACTTAAGAAAGCAGAACATAGAGGCACTATCTAGACGTAGTGCACCCGAAGTGCAAGCCTGAAATAGAAAATGAAAACCATGAGAGTATAATTAATAATTAAAAAAATAATTAAATTAAGAAACCGCATTTGGGATACGCCTTCTAGAATGAGTTCTGGCAGATAACAACCATAAATAAATGAAGAATAATATTAAGAAGCCGCATGGAACTATCTAGAATGTCCCGGTCAACCCAATAATAATAATTAATTAAAAAATAATATTTAAACCGCATTGACCCCTCTAGAATGTCCCAGTCCATTCATAATAATAAAATTAATTACTTGAAAAGCTGCATGGTCCTTTTAGACTGGTCCCAGTCAAACCAATAAAAATTAATAATTAAGAAGGCTGCGTTGGCCCCTCTAGAATGTCCCGCAACCAATAATAAATTAATAAAATAATAAATAATATTTAAGAAGCCGCATGGGCCTATCTAGACCAACTTCACGCCTAGTTCTTAGTCCTCAAAACCCAAGAATCTTACCTCTTCGTGGCTTTACGGTTGAGCCCTCTTCAGGCATAATCGTGTCTTTTTTAATAAGGGTTGCTAAAATTGTAGACATATTCAAATACTGGCCTAACATATCTAGTATACGACATTATACAAAAACAATATAATATAATTAGTCTACATCTGGCATGTAATTTTCAAATATTTTTAACACCATAGGTCGATAGCTGGTTCAAAATCTTTACTAATGGAAACAAAATTTGAAAACCAGCTTAGCCAGCAAGCTAAAAATGGTTACCGGACTTACCGATATAGCGCCAATAAGTTGTATCGGGTTGAATGAAAAATTGAAGAGAAAATATATGAAAAACTACATATGAAGATTATATATGAGTATTTTATTTTAAAGTTTATTTCTTTTAATGTTAAAATTACTTAAAATATACAAAAAATAAAAAATAATTAAAAAAAATATAAAAAAATCAAAAAAAATCAAAAAAATCAATAAAATCAAAAAAAATCACAAATTTAATTTTATAAAAAAGCAAGTAAAAAAATCAAACTGTCGATTTTTTTAATTTGGATTTTTCTACCATCCCGTGAAGATATAGGAGATAAATGATATTATATATATATAGAGGATAATATATATAGAGAATATATAGGATATATAGAATATATGAGTATATAGATAATAGTATATATATTATATATAGTATAGTATAATATATATAGAAAGTTATATATATAGATATATATATACGAATATATAATATAGTAAGAGTAATATTATAGTAAGAATAATGACATATATAGAGTATAGAGTATGTATAATATATATAATATATATAAATATATATGTATAGTAATATAATATTATATATATAGATATATATGTATGAAGAATAGATAGATAGAGAAGAAATTTAGAGAGAAGAATGAGAGATATATATAGAGAGAGAAGACGTAATAAGTAATAGATATATATATATATAATATAATTAGTATAGTATAGTAAAATAATATAATTATATAATATAAATTGTATGATATAGAAAAGAAAAAAGTTATAATGTATATAATATATAGAAATGTATTCGATTGAATAGAAATATATATATGAATAGATATAGATTAGAGCTAATAGAGAGAGAGTAGGAATCTAGAAGGAGAAAAGGGGAAGGGATAGGAAGAGTAACTATAATGAAGAGAAAATAAGGAGAGTAATATAGACAATTTATATATATAGATGATAAATGTAATATTAATAATTAATTATATTTAAATAGATTTGTAAATAAATATTGCAATTATAGCAGATATAGATAAGAAATATAATTAATTATAATTATGTATATATATATAGAAGATAAGAATAGTAAATATATAAATATTATATATATATTATTAATAGTTTATATAGTATAGTATAGTTAGCTATAGGATATATATATATATAGTATAATATTATATATTAAAGCAACATCATAAAGTTAATTAGTAGTTGTTAATAATTAAAGATACAGAAGGTTAAATTACTTAAATATACAAAAAAAAATAGAAAGAGTAAGTAAGAAAAAATATAAAGAAAAATCAAAAAAAACAAGAAAAAAAGGCACAAAAATCAAAACATCATAGACGGCTTAATAGAAAGAAACTTAAGCGGAAACGATCAATTGCCATTTGCGATACCGAAGGCCCTCATGTCATCGATCCCTGCATAGTATATATATTATATATAGTATATATATATATAGTAAATATATATGATATAGTATATATATATATTATTATTTTAAGAAAAATTTATTAGTATATATATATATAGAATATATATATATAGTATATATAATATATATATATAGTAAATATAAAAACAGATAGGTTATTGGGAAAAAAATTAGAGCAATAGTAATTAAAGACATTCTGAAAACTAGACATATAGTAATGAAGTCAATATAAGAAAAGAAGGAGAAGATGAGAATATAGATATGGGAGAATTTAAATATAATATAATTAAATATTATACTATTATAATTAAATTTATGTATTATATAATATAAAGTAAAGTAGAGATAGATATAGAATATAGTAAGTAATATGAAGGAATGAGAGAGTGTAAATATTAGGATATTATGAGGATTATATATATATTAATATATATATAAAAATATAATTATAATAGTAATATATAATATATATTATATATATAAATATATATATACTATATAAAAATATAAATATATATATATATAATATAATATATATATATATAATACATGATATTATATATATATATTATATATATATATAGTATATATATTATATATATATATATACATCATATAGATATATATAGATATAGTAATATATATATAGAGAGAAGAGATAGGAGAATATGATAGAGATAGAGGAAAGCTAATGGAAGAGGAGAGATAGTGAGAAGTATGATAATAAATATAGAATATATAGAATATATACTATATATAATATATATATGATATATAGTAATGAATATATAAGATAGTAGTATGAATATATAGAGAATGAAATATAGTATGAGTTAAGGAAAGGGAAGAAGATAAGACAAAGGACGCAGCCATAATCGTATGGCAAAAACCTGCTTCACATAAAGTATAAAGGTTTGGAGTTTATTGTGGTCTAAATTATTCCAATACCCTCTAGTTCCAAATGATACATCATTTTCAAGTTTCAAACACACAAAGAGTACCTCTAGCTCACTCTCGATTATACAATTGGAGTTCCATGGACAATTTCAGTGGGCAGTGGGCAGTGGGCAGTGGGCAGTGGGCAGTGGGCAGTGGGCAGCGGGCAATGGGCAGTGGGCAATGGTCAGTGGGTAATGGGTAATGGGCAGTGGGCAGTGAGCAATAGGTAATGGGCAGTGGGCAGTTGGCAGTGGGCAGTGGGCAGTGGACACTTCCCTAATCACTTTCGTTTTCATTTCTTATTTATTACAGACATATACCCAGAAGCTCACACTGTCTATAATGAAATTTAAAAATGACTACAAATCACGGGGCATCAGTATTATAGAAGACTAATGAAGATTACTGAAATATCTTTACAATATTTTTATTATTTTTATTGTTATTTTCTTCTGTTCTCTCCTTGAAAATGTCATTGCCCGTGAATGGTGACATTCTATGCTGGTAAACTTCCCACATATAAATCTACATAGGAGTTGCCTAGTGCTAATTTAGATAGATGTGAATTTTTGTAGTTTAGTTGCGAATATTGTATATTATCTTCTCAAAAGAGTTAAATTTAAATTTAAAAATGTTAAACAATACGCTAAGGGTAAATCGCATCAATGTATAGGAGTCGAGGGTTTTACATCATGCAGGGGGAGTAGCCCTGGGCCATGTCTACACTTTGTTCCGCCCTTCTTATATCGGAACATGTCCCCCACGCCCAAACCCAATCATGATTCCAATTTTTCTGTCTCATAATATATGTGCTCTTAAGAAAGCAGGTTTTTAGTGCCTGTAGTGCCCAAATCAAATTGCCTTGAAGGTATCAGGAGTAACTGCATTCATATAATGCCCCCCCCCCCAATCCGTTCTTCCCCCCCCTTCTATCTTATCATTGCTTGCAAATTCATCTGCCATGGTTTGTTGTCTCCTAACACTACTAAATATCCTAAATTCTCTTAATTGTCTAAATTTTAAAATATAGCAGCACGTTCTCTCGTCATCTTTATTCTCAGAAATTGCCATTGTGAGTGATTTTACGTTTGCTATCATAAGTGTTTTTATCTAGTTTTCAAGATGCAGCTGACTAACTCGTCTGACCTGACATTTTTCTATCGACAGCATTCTTGAGTAATTTTCAGTTACTATCCCGTTTCTCTGAACATATTGGAAAAAACTCAACAAACTAGACTTTTTCTAAGCTTCCAATCCTTCTGTTATACTCTTTCAACCTCTAAATTCCTCTAATCGCAGTCTTATCTCTGTATCCTGCATTATATCTTCACGTTTTGAGCAGGTAATGATCCGGCCTGAGACCTGGAAGTTCCTCTCAAAAGCAAATAACTGACACTATGGATTGAATTGATTAACATCTATTTTTTTATTTATATTTTTGTAGCTTGTAGAGAATCTATGGTTATTTCTAAATGCCTCAAAACTCTGTCCCCTTTCTCTAGCTAACGTAATTTCCTCCCCCCCCCCTTTCTCTAGCTAACGTAAATTTCCTCCCCCCCCCCAAAAAAAAACAATCGTTTTAGAAAACACAGCTCACACTTTCGTCTGTAGTTAATAATCTATTTTTTTCTATTTCTCGTGATCTTTTTTGGAAGAATCCAATTGATTCTCCTACCAAAAGGGCTTCTATGAGATTTTTATTCTAAAGCATCCTCAAAATTTCTTCACCACCACTTTTTGAATTGTCGTTCGCTGTTGTATGGTGTAAGCATTTTATATCTGAGATAGCCTCACTTATACAGCAATTTTTGAAAAGGTGAAAAGTGAAGTCTCTTTAGTACTGAATCTCTCCAATCCCTTTCTGGCCCTAGAACCTTTGCATTATTCCCATTACACTATACCTGCTACAACAGTGACACTCCTCTCAACTCTCCAATCACATATCTGCTTTGAGGAAAAGGCTCCTTCAACTCTTATTTCTACACATATCTACTTTGAGGAAGCTCCTTCAACTCGTCTTTCACACATATCTACTTTGAGGAAAAAGCCCCTTCAAGTCATCTTTCTACACATATTTACTTTGAGGAAAGCTCCTTCAAATCGTCTTTTTCACATATCTACTTTGAGGAAAAAGCTCCTTCAACTCGCCTTTCTTCACATATCTACTTTGAGGAAGTATAAAGCTCACTTTCAACTCGCACTTTCAATTAAACATATCACTTTTGAGGAAAAAGTCTCTTCAAACTCGCGCGTTGCGGTTTCACCATATCTACTTTGAGAAAACAGCTCCTTCAACATCGCACTTTATTCACACATAATCTACTTTGAGGAAAAAAGCTCCTTCAACTCGCACTTTCTTCCACATATCTACTTGAGGAATTTAAAGCTCGCTATTAAACATCGACCTTTAAACTTAAAACATAATCTACTTGAAGAAAAAGCACCTATAAACTAGCCTTTCTCACATATTACTTTGAGAAAAAAGACTACTCAAACTCGGCCTTTCTTCACATATCTACTTTGAGGATAAAGCTCCATCAAACTCGCTAATTTACTTCATAATATCTACTTTGAGGAAAAAAGCTCCTTCAAACTCACCTTCTCACATATTCACTTTGTGAGGAAAAAGCTCCTTCCCAACTCGCCTTTCTTCATCAATATTCGTACCCTTGAGGATAAATACTCCTTACAACTCGCCTTTCTTCACATATCTACTTTGAGGAAAAAGCTCCTTCAACTCGCCTTTCTTCACATATCTACTTTGAGGAAAAAGCTCCTTCAACTCGCCTTTCTTCACATATCTACTTTGATTAAAAAAGTCCTTACAAACTCGCCTTTTCATCATATCTATTTATGAGGAAAAAGCTCCTCTCAACTCGCGCTTTCCTCACATATGCAATATACTGTGAAGGAAAACTCCTTCAACTTCGCACTTTCTTTCACATATCAACCTTTGAGAAAAATCTCCTTCAACTCGCCCTTTTACTTCACATATCACTTTTAGTGAAACACACTCCGTTAATACACGCCTTCTTCAATATCACATTGAGAGAAAAATAAGTCCTCAACTCGCCTTTTTTCAACATATCTACTTTGAGAAAAAGCTCCTTCAAACTCGCCTTTACTTCAACATTATCTACTTTGAGAAAAAGTCCTTCAACTCGCCTTCTTTCACATATCTACTTGAGGAAAAACTCCTGCAACTCCCTTACTTCACATATTACCTTGCGGAAAAAAGCACTTCAACTCGCCATTCTATCACATATCTACTTGAGGAAAAAGCTCCTTTCAACTCGCCTTTCTTACATATCTACTTGAGGAAAAGCTCTTCAACTCGCTTCTTCACATATCTACTTTGAGGACAACTCCTCAACTCGCCTTTCTTCAACATATCTACTTTGAGGAAAAAGCTCCTTTAACTCGCCTTTCTTAACATATCTACTTTGAGGAAAAAGCTCCTTCAACTCGCCTTTCCTCACATATCTACTTTGAGGAAAAAGCTCCTTCAACTCGCCTTTCTTCACATATCTACTTTGAGGAAAAAGCTCCTTTAACTCGCCTTTCTTAACATATCTACTTTGAGGAAAAAGCTCCTTCAACTCGCCTTTCTTCACATATCTACTTTGAGGAAAAAGCTCCTTCAACTCGCCTTTCTTCACATATCTACTTTGAGGAAAAAGCTCCTTCAACTCGCCTTTCTTCACATATCTACTTTGAGGAAAAAGCTCCTTCAACTCGCCTTTCCTCACATATCTACTTTGAGGAAAAAGCTCCTTCAACTCGCCTTTCTTCACATATCTACCTTGAGGAAAAAGCTCCTTCAACTCGCCTTTCTTCACATATCTACTTTGAGGAAAAAGCTCCTTCAACTCGCCTTTCTTCACATATCTACTTTGAGGAAAAAGCTCCTTCAACTCGCCTTTCTTCACATATCTACTTTGAGGAAAAAGCTCCTTCAACTCGCCTTTCTTCACATATCTACTTTGAGGAAAAAGCTCCTTCAACTCGCCTTTCTTCACATATCTACTTTGAGGAAAAAGCTCCTTCAACTCGCCTTTCTTCACATATCTACTTTGAGGAAAAAGCTCCTTCAACTCGCCTTTCTTCACATATCTACTTTGAGGAAAAAGCTCCTTCAACTCGCCTTTCTTCACATATCTACTTTGAGGAAAAAGCTCCCAACTCGCCTTCTTTCAACATATCTACTTTAGGAAAAAGCTCTTCAACTCGCCTTTCTTTCACATAGCTACTTTGAAGAAAAAACCCTTCGAAACTCGCCTTTCGTTCACATTCTACTGTGACGAAAAAGCTCCTTCAACTCCCTTTCTTCAACATATCTAACATTATGATGGGACATTAAAGCTCTTTCAACTTCGCCTTTCTTTCAATATTTACTTTAGGAAAAAGCTCCTTCAACTTCGCCTGTCTTCACTAATATCTTACTCTTGAAGGAAAACAGCTCCATTCAAACGAGCCTTTACTTCACATATCTACTTGATTAAGAAACAGCAGACACTTATCAAATCGCCTTATCTCACATATCTAAATTGAGAAAACTCCCTTCAAACTCGATTTCTTCACATATCTACTATTGAGGAAAAAGCACTCCTCAAACTCGCCTTTCTTCAAATATCTACTAAAGTTTAGAGGAAAAAAGTCCTTCAACTTCCCTTATCTTCACAATCTACCTATTGTGAGGAAAAAACTCTTTCAACCTCGCCTTTTTGTCAACAATATCTACTTTGAGAAAAAAGCTCCTTCAACTCGTCTTTCTACGCAATCTCTTTATTCTCTATCTAACTCTCCAACCCCAGACTTTTCTTATTAGTGCATGTCCTTTACTGGTAGTTTGCATTAACCTTCCTTATCTTATTTTTCACTTTTTTCTTCGAATTATACACATTGAAATACTATTATGTCAATTTTGAAGCAGATTTTGGAATTTGTTTTTCACAACTCTGGTGGCATATGTTCATACCTCAGGTCTATTTCCCACCAGATGATATATATATATATATATATATATTATATATAGTATTAATATATATAATATAATATATATAATATATAGTGTATAGGAATATAGGAAATCATATATTTCTACTATATGTATAAACTGCTTATTATGAAAATTTAAACTATTTCTAATAAAACCCAAAGGTGTCATTATAGGTGAAAAATGATTGAGCATGTGTGTGTGGTGTGTGTGTGTGTGTTGTGTGTGTGGTGTGTGTGTGAGTGTTTGTGTGTGTAGGGATGGTTCCTTAAAAATCGTCAACAAATATTTGACATAAGAAAATGGTATGAGCGTATTTTACGCTATTTTTATTCCATAATCTTTTTTAAGAAATATATTTTCCGAGTTCTCTTTTATATCTGTTTTAAGAATATTTTTTTCTTTATATGTTTTTTTTCCATAAGATTTTTAGTATTTACGAGATCTTTAAAAGAAATAAAAATAATCATACACATAGCTATATTTTTCTTTAAATATTTTTCCAGCTTTGTTTATAGAAGTTTTCGGGAGCTTCGTTTCTAATCTTTTTTTTTATTATTATTCTTTTTTTGCTCAAATTTTATGACTGAAGTTTATTGAATATTTTTTCTCTTATCTTTTTCTTCATATTTTTAACTGATCTTCGTCCTTGATTTTCTTATTGATCTTCTTGATATATTATTTGAATTTCTTTAGGAGTTTTAATTGTCTTTTGTTTGTTTCTTTTTTCTTTTTATCTTTTTCTCCTATCTTTCGTTCTTGATTTTATATTGATATTCTTGAAATACTTTTTGAGTTTCTTTAGATCTTTTTCTATCTTTTTATATCTTTTTCTTTCTTTAGATCTTTTTCTATCTTTTTCTTTTTCTATCTTGATATTTTTTTCTATCTTCTTCCCCGGTTTCTTCTTGATCTTCATGATGTATTTACTTGATTTTCTTTACAACTTCAAGTTGCTTTTTGAATCTCTATCTTTTTCTTGATTTTTTTTCTCCGATATTCTTCAGTGATTTTCTTCTTGATCTTCTTGATATATGACTTGAATATTTCTAGAAGTTCAAGCCTCCCTATGTATTCTCTTTCTTTATCTTTTCTTCTTATCTTCTTCCTTGATTTTTTTTCTTAGCTTCTTGACATCATACTTAAATTTAATAAAATTTCTAGTCGATGTTTGAACTCTTTCTTCTTCTTGATCTTTTCTCGATCATCTTTCTTGATTTAATCTTGAAAATTTACCACTCATCTTTTTCTTCTTTATCTACATCGTTCCTCGGTTTTCCTGATCTAATATTTGAAATAAATTTGTTCACCTTTGTGGTTAATGTTGACATTGCTCATGATGGCTTTCTTATATTTTCAATAAAAATATATTATTAATTAAACTAATAATCATAAAATAATATACATGAATAATATAAAAATATAATAATAATAATAATAATAATAATAATAATAATAATAATAATAATAATAATAATAATAATATAATAATAATAATAATAATAATAATAAAAAATTTTTTAATAAAATAAAATAATAATAATAATAATAATAATAATAATAATAATAATAATAATAATAATAATTAATATATAATAAGAAATAATCAAATAATATAATATAAGTAATAATAATAAGTAATAATAATAATAATAATAATAATAATTAATATTATAATAATTATAAATTAATAATAGATAAATAATAATAATTAATAATATATAAATTAAAATATAATATATTGAAATAATAAAATAAAATACTAATAATTTAATAATAATAATAATAATAAGAATACATTAAAATAATTATAGAAATTATATAATAAAAATAAAATAAAGTTAGTTGAACAAATAAAATTATAAAATGAAAATTAAAAATAAAAAGAAAATAATAAAGAAGTAAAAATAAAAGAAATAAAAAATTAATAACTATATAAAAAATAAACATAAAAATCAAAAAGAAAAATAAAATAAAAATAAAAATTAAAAAAATTAAAATAAAAAATAAAAATGAGTATAAATAAATTAAGGAAAAAAAATCGAAAGAACAATAATGAGAATAAGAGTAATGATATAGTAAAGAATCGAAGGAATTTATAATAAAATAATAATTGTTAAACAAGTAATAATACTAATTTTATAAACAATAATAAATAACTTTTGATTATAAATATTAAAACTAATAATAATAATACAATAATTGGAATATAATAATTACAATAATAATAATAAATAATAATAATTATATAATAATAATAAATAAACATAGAGTAATAATAATTAATATTAATCATTACTAAAATGATAATTATAATAATCATAATAATAATTGCAAAAGAACAATAATAATTATTTTAATAATAAAGAAAAAATTACTGGTTACAAAATTGAATAATAATAATATAATAATAATATTTACTGATAATAATAATTAATAATAATAATAATAATAATAATAATACGAATAAGTAAATAATAACAAATAATAATAATTATATATAATAATATTAATAATAATAATTATAATAATAGTAATAATAATAATAATAAATAATTAAAATAATAAATTATTAATTAAAATAAAAAAAAAAATAAAATGAAAAGTAAAATAAAAATAATAGTTAAAATAAAAAATTAAAAATAAAAATAAAATTAAAATAAAAATAAAAATAAAATAAAAATAAAATAAAAAAATAAAAATAAAAAATAAAAAAAAAAATAATAAAAATAAAAAGAAAAAATAAATAATAAAAAAATAATAATAATAATAATAATAATAATAATAATAATAAAGTGATAATAATGAAATAATAATAAAATTAATAATAATATAATTTTAAATAAATTTTAATAATAATAAAAATAATAATAAAAATTTTAAAAAAATGCTAATTAGGAATTTTGGCTAATTTTTATAATAATAAAAATAATAATAATAATAATAAATATAATAATAATAATAATAGATATATAATAATTAATAATAACAAATAATAAAATAATGATTGACTTGATGGGAATAAATACTAATAGTAAATAATACTAAGATAATATTCCTTAATACTATAATAAAATGAGATAATAATAATAATAATAATAATAATAATAAAATAATAATAATAATTAATAAGTAAATAAATAATAAATAAATAAATAAATAAATAAATTAAATAAATTAACAATATATATACGCTATATATGTAGATTTATATATATAATATAATATATATATATAAATATATATATATATATATATATATATATATATATATATATAAATTATAATATATATATAAAAATAAGCTAATATATATATGTCGATATATATTATATTACGAGAGCCCTTTACATATATAGTGCTATATCACAAGCTATATATCGTATCTAATATCGCATAATATATATACTAATATATATATATATATATATAATATACTATAATATATATATAATATATATATATATATATATCTAATCTAATATATTATATATATATATATAGAGATAACTAAATACCAGTTAATT
This sequence comes from Trachelipus rathkii, assembly GCA_015478945.1. Taxonomy (NCBI): domain Eukaryota; kingdom Metazoa; phylum Arthropoda; class Malacostraca; order Isopoda; family Trachelipodidae; genus Trachelipus; species Trachelipus rathkii. The sequence continues at coordinate 25,020 of JABUQX010031415.1, read as the reverse complement.
AGATTTACTATATATTACTA
>JABUQX010031415.1:0-20000 GCA_015478945.1 Trachelipus rathkii | reverse complement strand
TAAAATTCCGATTGAAGACCACCTTATCAATATATTAGTAAAAAAAAACAAATGTATGACCTATTGAAAATTGATTAGTTTAATCAATATTTCACATATATTAATCGGTTATATGAAGTATCATCTCTTTATAAGTGGATACGAGATTTTTACATAATCTCTTATTATCTGACAAACCAAAACACAGATATATATATATATATATATATATATATAGTATATATTATAATATAATATATATATCATAATATAATATATATCATATATATATAATATAAAATTATTATATTATATTATATCTATATATATATATATATATATATATTATCATATATATTATTATTAAAGTAAATATAATATTATTATTTAATATAAAAAATTTTTTATATACTACTTTCAAAATATTACTAATATTATATATATATATAAATAAAATATATATATATAATAGGAATTTTACTAATTATATATATTTTATAGATATATATATATATAATAATTTATTAGTAATAATATTATATATATACTAATTCATCATCATCAGCCCAAATTTCTTCATCACCCAATACTTGGGTGGGTATAAACGTGCCTACACATGTGCTGAAACAGAAAAGTAGATAGCCAGAAATAATAGAACGCACAATCGAAAAAGATAAGTAGAAACCTTTTCCCGGCACCCTTTTTACCTTTAGTAAAAACTCGTCGCAGCAGAAAAAAACTCCAACCTATAAACTATCACACGGGACCGCGATGACCTATTAACTATATCATCTCGTCAGTAATGTAGATATTAAATCCCTTTGAGGTCCCAAGTAGGGCCAACAAAAACAACCCACCCTCACTAGAATATAAGAATTACAACCCATAAATGGCCATATAACACCTAAACAAACTTATTATGCACCTTATTGCTTCCCGCTCTATCTGCCCAGTGATATTACAGCAAAATTCCAATCTCCTCACCAGTCGTCCTTTTATACAAAACTACAAAATCCACAACTTTTTCGCGGTCGGTTCCCAGCACACTCACACTATACATCCGCTTAACCACCGACTATCAACCATCCTTTCCAAATGACCAAAACTTATCTCAATGTACTTTCCTGTATTCTCCCACTTTAGTTTTTTTCTATCAACACCACGAGAAACCCCTGAATGCTTCATTTCTTCATTTTATCAATTTCTTCGCACACCTAACATCGCCCCTAAGAAATTACCTATCTATAACGAAATATGTACATTTAGGATCTATTAATACCTATCTATTTCCAACACCTAGATTCTACGACCAATACTTAACACAGTAACACACACCCTCATGTAAGACACCTAGAGAGCAATGCATCAAGGATCCTTTTTTTCATTGCAAGTTTAAAGAAAATTTAATTTGTTTCACACAAATACATTCTCTTACCATTCACAAATACTTTCCTACTTACTCTTGCCATCCTCCTTTCCCCTTTACATCCAACCATATATCCTAACGTGTTCCAGCTTCTTCACCAACAAATATAACTTTCACACCTGAGGACTGTCCTCACTCAAACCATAACCTTACCCTCTTATCTACGTTGACTTTCAAATCCCTCATTCTTTTATACCAAACCCTGCAAAATACTATTCTACACAATTCCTCTCAAAACTCTTCAGATTCCGCCACACATAAACAATATTCATTGCAATTATAACAATTTTTTGTATATATAATAATTATATATACAAAGGATATATATATATATATATATAATATATATATTATAATATATAAAAATATACATATGTAATAATATTAATAGACACTATAGCTATATAGATATGAAAATCTAGTACTATCATATACTTATATTATATATATACTATAATATTTTTATAATAAATAGTAATATATATTATAACTATGATTAATGATAAAAATATGATTAATTTTACTATATACAAACTATATATATTTATATAATTATAAAAATAATTTTATTTATTATATTTTTATATATTTTTTGGTTTACTTATATATATATAATAAATATACAATATATAATATAAATTATAAGAATATATAAAATATATATATATAATAAAATTCCTACAATAATCAGTTTCTAATAAAAACTAAAATATCTCCAAAAACTGAATAGAATTTTAACTTAAAAAAAAGAAAAAAAAGAAAATGACAATAAAGTTTTCAGTTACAAGGAATATATAATTTAACTACAGTAATAGAAGAAAGAAAGTAATGGAGACTATTAGAAGCCAATTAAATTTCTGAAATATTGTTCAACTTTTAGCAACTTCCTTGTCGTTTTACGTTATAAATTAAAGTCTGTTATAAATTTCGAGTCCTCGGAATACACGAAAGCTTTCCAAGATGAATTTTCAAAGCTCCTTCAAAAAATTTATTTACAAATAATGTACTGAGCTTATGGAAATTGTTGTTTCATAAAAAATATGGTCTTCATGAAAGGTTTCTGGAATCTTTTATTCATAGGTGTATTATTTCCATAACATACATCTACTGCCATTATTATTGCTGATTATATTATAAATATAACTAAAGACATTATCATTATAACTATTAATTATTCATTATTATTTATCACTATATATTATTATCTATAATAATATATTATACATATATATTTTATTATTATTATTAACTTATTAAAACTTCAATTATTATTAGTTTTATTATTATTATTATTATATATTATATAATTAATTAAATAGATTTAGCATTCGATATATTGTAATATATAATTGTGTTAACTATTGTATTTGACACTTAGTATTAAAAATTAAATAGGAGTAAAGCCTAATTCACAAAATAATAAATAAAATAAAACAATAATCAATAATAATAAAAATAATAATACATATAATAATAATAATAATAATAATAATAATAATAATAATAATAATAATAATATAATAATAATAATTAATAAATAATAATAATAATAATAATAATAATAAAATAATAATAATAATAATAATAATTAATAATAATAATAATAATAAAATAATAATAATAATAATAATAATAATAATAATAATAATAATCAAGGATCCTGTTTATAACAAAAAGAAAAGAAAATCAAAATCTGCAATCCTTTCTCATTTACTGTAAAACAAAATAATTAAAAAAGGGTTGGTGAATAATAATAAATAAATAATAATAATAATAATAATAATAATAATAATAATAATAATAATAATAATAATAATAATCATAAATAATAATAATAATAAAAAAATAATAATGATAAAAATAATAATGATAATAAATAATAATAAATAATAATAATAATAATAAATAATAGATATAATAAATAATAAATAATACATATAATAAGAATAATAATAATGAATAAATAAAAAATTAATAATAATAATAATAATTAATAATAATATAGAGTAATAAATTAATAAGCATAAAATAATAATAAATAATATAAATAATAATATATAATAATAATATATAAGATAAATAAATAATAATAATAAAATTAATAATAATAAATACATACATACATAGAAAAAATAATAAATATGTATTTTTTAGAGTCTAATATGTGCTATTCTTTACTTAGATAGATATGAGAAGAGAAATTATTGTTTCGGTGAAAATAGTAAACGACACTGGGCAAAATACTATAGTTATATATTTTGTGCAAATATAATAAAATAAATATTCTTGATATATAGTATTATAGTATATATATATATATATATATATATATATATATATATAATATATATATATATATATATATATATAATATATAAAATATATATATACAACAATATATATATATAATATTATAATAATTATAAAATAATATATATATATATATAAATATAGTATAATAATATATATAAGTAATTTAAAAATAAAGTAATATATAATATATAATAATATATAGATATATATAAAGGAAATAAAAATAATAATATATTTATTTTATATTATTATAAGTTTATTATTAAATTATTATTATTAATTTATTTATATGTGATAGCTATTTCTATTTGGTGGTGTTATGGTGGTATGTGTTTTATTTTTAAATTCAATATAGACAGCCACGTTAAATATTTAAAATAATAAAAAAACTTAAGAAAACCCAAATAAAAATAACATACATACATATTTAAGTAAAAAAGAAGTTTTCTTGTTTATAAAAAATACGAAACCATACACATAATTGTAAAAACCATTAATTATTTTAATAACCTTTTTTATAATTAGATTTTTAATTTGTATTTTCTTTTAAATCTTTATCTTTTAACACCGAATATTGTATTTCCAATTGTTATGCTCAACTGGGTTAATTAATATGAACATTCAACAGTATTGATATATTTAAATGTATTCATATATTATAGTATATATTATATTATATTGATTATAATATACGTACTAAATATATATTATATATAATATAATATATATATATAATTGAATAAATTTCTTTTAATATATCATTTTTTATATTTATATCAACATATATATAATTATATTATATAATATACCATACCATAATCGCTGCAAGTCACATGGTAAAATATCCGTCTATTGTATATTCTTTGTAATCTCTTACCTACATATATATACTAATTATACTATATATATTTATAAAATAATTATTAATATATATATCATATATATATCTATATATATACTAATACATTATAATATTATATATTAATATACTAATAAAAAATAATATTATATATTTAATTATATAAAAGGTTTCTAAGAAGAAAAAGAATTAAAAGAAGTCTAAGATTAATGATGAAGATTGAAATATCTTTAGATATTATTTTTTTTATTTTCTGTGCCCACCTTGAATATGGTCCTGTTCATGAGTGGTAACAATCTGTATATAATAAAAAAATTGACGCCTCGATGTATTCGACAAAAGTTTTAAAATTGTTCTTGAATTCGACGCTCAAATTCTATTACTTTTCTTAAAAAAAAATTAATATATAAATGAGTTCCATTAATAATGATGTGATGAGAAAAGTTCTAAATAATATTGAGTAGTGTGATCAATTCTTTCCGAATCTTGGAATTAGTTTTAAATAATACTTGAGCACCTAAAAACGTTTGTTTCTGTACGCCTCTCAAACGCCAACATATGAATAAGTCAAAGCACGTGCGTGCGTTTGGAACCTTCTATAGATGAAACATTTGTGGCCCTATATATGGGTAAAAACATTTTATAGCACACGCTAAAAGACACGTTATAATGCTCGCCGAATATCAAATCTGGTTTGCAGTTTCTATCACCTATTAAAAATTACTCGATCTCTTGCTCCACGACTTCCACTGACTCCCTCCTGACTCCACGAGCTCATCAGTTTATAATTAGCCACGGCTTGATTCCTATTACCCATTATTTTTATTTAATATGCAAACATAATATTTTATTCAGTTAAGGAATAATTTCTTTTTTTTTTCCTGATGTCTCCAAAATCTTAAATTCTTCACAGATTAGCTCACCGTCTCCGTCACATGCCTACGACTCCTAACTCCGCTCACCTGTCTCACTGCTCAACAGACTCCTCGAGTCTTCGTTCTATCGATCTCCTGACTAATCCATATCAGACTCTTATCTACTGCTCCCCGTCCCACTCGTTCCCGTTCTTCTGACGTATCGAATGTCTTCCGCTCGTCCCGTCTCCTGCTTCCTCGCCTGACTCCACCGTCTCACCTCAAACCACGCCATATTGTCAAAAGATTAAACATATCACCTCTTGATACTGGGATCAAATGAAATATAAATAAATCAATTTATAAAAGATAATTATTATATCAATAAATAATTACAAGAGTAAAAATAAATTAAAAAAAATAAATGAATTAAATTTATATTATTTTTAGTTATTTAAAAAATGTTAAATAAAATAAAGTTCAATTTTATACTGATTTTCAAAATAATTATTTGTATTTAATGCAAATTAACAATAATGATCATTATTTAGGTTATGTATTTCTGATAAAAGAAATATACTAAAATATTGGAATATATTGAAAATTATATCTATATCTTAATGAATAATATCTATATATATATAATAATTATATTACTATATATATAGAATATTATATAATATAAATATTATTATATATTAATAATAAAAAAATAGATTAAATATATATATATAATATATATATAGATACACTTATATATACATTTTATTAAATATATATACCTACTAGTTATATAAAATTATAGTATATATAACTATATATATATAATATATATATATATAATAATATATATATTATAATATTATATATATATATATATATATATATAATATTATATAATATATATTATACTATATATTAATAATATAATATATATATATATATTATATATATATATAATAGATATATAATATATAATTATATATATATATATATATGAGATATAATATATATATATATATATATTATACTATTATATATATATAATCTATATATAATATATATATATAATATAATAATATATATATATATATTTTTTAATATATAATTATATATTTAATAATATTAATTATAAAATATATTACTGATTCTCGTATTCAGTTTCACCTCATTCTAATGTAATAGCTTGAGGTTTGAACTGATTCAATTGGAGTTTTTTGCACATTTCATAAATAATAATAATAATATATGATATAATAATTAATAATAAATAATAAAATATAATAATAATAAATATATAATAATAAAATAATAATTAATAAATAATAATAAATATATAATAAAAATAATAATTATAATAATAATAAATAATAATAATAATAATAATAATAAATAATATAATATTAATTAATAATAATATTAATAAATAATAATAATAATAATAATATAATAATAAATATAATAATAATAATATAATATAAATAAAAATAATAATATAATAATATAATAAATATAATAAAAATAATAAAAAATATATAAATAATAATAAATAATAAATAATAATATAATATAATAAAAATAATAATTAAATAATAAAATAAAATATTAGATAAATAATAATAAAATAAATAATTAAATAATAATAATAATAATAATAAATAATAATAATAAGAATCATAAAAGTAAAAATTAAAAAATAAAAAATAAAATAAAATAAAAATAAATAATAAAAATAAAATTAAAAATAATATAAATAATAAATAATAAATAATAAATTAAAATAAATAATTAAATAATTAAATATAATAAAATAATAAAAATAATAAATAATAATTAATAATAATAATAATAATAAATAATTTAATAATAAAAATAATAAAATAATTAAAATAATAATAATAAAATAATAAATTAATTAGAAATATATTAATAATAATAATTTTAAATAATTAAAAAATATAATAATAATAATAAATAAATATATGATTAATTAATGCTATTTTCAAAGCCTCCTGAAAGTATTTCTTCCAACTTTAAAAATTTTCTTTTAAATATTATTCTTATTGAATTAAAAATAAAACAATTGATTTAAATATAATAGCAAGTTTACTCCAATGTAAAGTACTTTTTGTGGTTTGCAAAGAATATATATTAAAATTAGAAGATTTAAACAATTATTATTTTTAGCACAAATAACACGTTAAACTTAAATAACAAAAATAAACAAATAATAGTGATAAATATAAATCTAGCGAATTTTACTATATGTTAACTTACATTTACTTTTTTGTCATTTAAAGATAACATTAAAAATTGGACAATTCTTTGCCATTGCTTGATTATTCCATTGGTTTAAATGTTCTTGTTTTCTGCTCTCCCCATATCTGCAATTCATAAAAATCATTTTTCTTGTTATGATGAGAAGCTTTCTTTTTATGCTAGTTATCGGATTTTTGATGTGATGTTTTTAAAAATGTTGAAATGTATTTTGCTGTCTATATACTTATGTTGCGACATTCTCATTTTGAGGGTATTCGTTGTTGTATCCGATATGAGAGGTTTACGACCACTTTCAGGAGATATGAAATTGGTAACAACTTATCTATTCTCACATCCGAAAGCGTATCTTCATCGAGTAGAAAAAGGCACGAGCTCACAGTTTCAAAGCTATATAGACGATCTAAATGAACAATTACTTCCCTCAGTACATTTTGTACATGAGAAAGCGGCGAAAGTGAACGGACTGATTTTCATTTTGCCAATACCATCAATGAAAAAGAAATTGGATAATTATCGTAGATAAAATTATAAAAAGAAAGAAATTCATTGTAAGAAATCAAAAGCGTAATAATTTTAAACGATTATTTTTATGCCTAAAATAGCATATTAAAGCAAAAGATAGCGGGAAGAAGCTATATTAAGATCGTACTATAAGCAAATGAAACTGAGCTCGGGCTTCTGTACTCGTGCTGCGCTTTGCGATTGTGAGACTCGAGATGTTGAGGACGCTTTTCAGGGTGTTAATGAAAAGTATGTAACGCCGCTTATATCGAATACACAACGAATACACAAATCAAATGAGGAATGTCGCAAACATAAATATAAGCCAACGAGTAAAATATTTCAACATTTTAGAGAAGAACACCACAAAAAACCCGATAACAGCATAAAAGAAATCTTCTCCATCATAACAAGAAAAAGAATGAGATTTTTATGATATTGCTCCTCGGGAATCGTTCTCTTAAGAAACAATTGAACTAATTTATGAAACATAAAGATATTACAGGGTGTTTCCATGTTCTATAACATCTTTAAATAGAAAAAGGTCAATGTAAAGTTAACTTTCTCTAACTTTAATTTATTGACATTATTTGTATTTTTGTATTAAGTTTCGCGAAATTTAATTATTATAAAATTGTTAAAATCTGCAGATACGATTATCCTTAAAGCTTGGGAGTACTAATTCTAAATACAATGTCTTATTTTATCAAGAATAATATCTAAAGAAAATTTCTTCAGATTAAAAGAAAACTTTTGGAGGCTTGGAAAAGAGCATCACAAAATTCACGAAAACAAATTAAAAAGATGGATCTTGAGTCTTTTTAAACTATATATATAATAATCAATAATTATAATAGATAATTGTGAATAAATACTAATTTGTCTAGTAAAAATAGGTATAATTAATGAATAATAAAAATAATAAAATGAATAATAAAAAATTTAGTCAGCATAAATAATAAACAATATAAGGTTAATAATATAAGAATATAATATATAATAATAATAATAATAATTAATAATATAATAAATAATAATTAATAATATAACAATAATAATATAATAATAAGTAATAAATAATAATTAATAATATAATAATAATAAATAATAATAATAATGTTAATAAAATATAAAATCATTCTCAAATTACAAAACAAAAAAGTAAACTTGAGAAACTAAAAAGTTTTAATTAAAGAAAATAATATACCATTCATTATTGGCATAAAGTACTATAAAAATTAGTTTTTCTATCTTGAAATCTACAGTTTACCAAACTGGAGGAAAAGATTGAACAATCCGATCAAACCTCATAAATGAATTGTTTAGTATAGAAAAGTGAGTTCCTCAAGTAAAATTCTCAGTTTTATTTCTTAGTAATGTATAAATGATCCTTTATGGAGCTCCACAGAAAAAAAATAAATATTCACTCTAGTTTATGGATAAAATCCTGCATAGATTGATCATTTATTTCTGATTCACTTTCATGGGTTTGTTGAATACATTGTCAAACTTTAAATTAAATAAAATTAAATATTACAAGACACTAACTTAATTTAGATTTATCATTTATATAGAGTTTATATTAGAATAAAGACTCGAGCAATCTGTTCTCAATACAAAATAACTATATTGGCATTATAAACCTCTTTATAGCAGATTCAAGTAACTATATACTGTCAAGACTCGGATTTTATATACAATAATAAGTAATCGTCAAGATATTGAGATTTATATATAATAATGTAATGTCAGAATCTCGGTGATTAGTATATAATTATATGGTACAGATTCTGAATTATATATAATTAATGGTGAGAGACTTGGTATTTTGCATATAATTAAGTCCACGAACCTACGAATTTTATATACATTATTAATGTAATGGTCTGAGTTCTTGTGATTTATATATAATGAATGGATCAATTCTTTGAGATTTATATATAAATGTTATTAATGTGAAACTCGGGTTTATATATAATGTATATAGCAGACTTCGGGTATTTTATATAATATATAAAGAATACAAAATCTCGATTCCTTTTTTATTATATGACACACAAAAGAAAAAAACATTTATGATTAAAAATATAAGGGTCCTCAAAACCGGGTCAAAATTGAGCATGCAAAGTCGTCAAACTGACAAAGTTTTTAAATGTCAAAAAGAGAAAAATTAATTTCAACTGAGCATTTTTCTATGTGAGTAGGTAATTTCAATCTGATGAAAACAAAATTGTAACTTATTTGAATAGTTTGTTATGCTCAATTTTGACAACCGGTCTCTAGAGACCTAAACTGCTCACCTTAAAATAATATTTCTTTTAAAAAACGGCAAAATTAATTTATAATATAATAATTATATTATATATTATATGTACTAAGTAATAACATATGAGTATTCAATATTATAATATTAAAAATATTAATGTATTGATAATATATATATATAAATATAAAATATTAAATTCATATATATAATATATATATATATATATTTAATTTATATATATATATAATTATATATATATATATATATGTATCTATTATACATATATAGAACAATATTTAAATAAATATATAACCTTATGTAAGATAAAAGATCTTATATAAGATAAATATAATTAATATATATTTAATAAAGTAAGACAATATATCTAACTAAGATAAAAAATATATAATTATATATATATATAAACTGTAATCAACATCAATATTATTAAAATTGCTTAAAAGATACAGCACTTGGTATAAAAGCATGGTACCATTGCACACCAAGACATAAACCTATAAGTAGAACAATGTTTGCGTAAGGTATAGGCTAAGCTCAGTGGGAGAATGATAATTGATAATTAACTTTTAATGCTAAAAATAAGCTTAAAATAATATTGATCAAGATATAATATAAAACACTCTGAAAAATTAATGAAATAAATCAATAACTAATAAAATAAAAATAATAAAGTAATAAATAACAAATAAATATAAATATAAATGGAGTAAACAATTTAATTATTATGTATGATATTAAGAAAAATAAAGATTAAATAGGTAAATAAATGTTAAATTAATTAAAAAATATAAATAAATATAATATATGAAAGTAATATAGAATATAATATAAACTAAAATGAACAGTTATCAACTCTTTATATCTTAAGTAATGTTTATATTGATTACAGTTTAAAAGACATGTCTAAAAAGAAATTTAGCCCCAGACTTACAAAAAAAAGAAGAAGAAATGATTTAAGTAAAATATGTACATCTAAAACTTACATGACAAAATATATAAAATAATATATAGTATATTCAGATTGAAAATATTACAGTTAATAAAATAGTGAATTCACCATCTGTCTTCGCCAAGTTAATATTATATAATATATAAAGTAAAACAGGAAATGATAGCTAAATATATATAGTATTATAACTACTGATTATAAGTTAGTAAAATGCATAGGATTATTGAGAAGATTGAATATATATAGAATAATGATAAAGTAAAAAATACTAAAAATATCAAGCTATTTATATAATGACTAGCATAATGGTATATTCTCAAATGATAAAATATATAATAATATATATATAAAATAACTCGGCCAAAAACTATACTAAAAATATAAGATAAGTAAATAAATAAAAATGTAATAGTAAATATTTCTATACCATCTATATCAGATACAATTTTATCGCACGATTCTTTTCACCACAATCAAAAGAAGAGTAAGGCCAATTTAAATATTTCATATCAAATAAAACCTGCGCAAAAAAAATATATATTAAAAGATTAACGCATGTCTTTACATAAGATTGTATTAAAGGGTGACAACCTGCAGCTTTCTAATCCTTAATATATTTTAACATGCATACCCTGAGTAAATAACTCCTCTAAGCGGACGTTCTAATGAATAGAGATTAGAAGAATCTAAAGAATAAAAATTACAAATGAAATTTTTGAACTAATTTAAATTAAATATTTGTTAAAAATGTAAGGTAACAAGGTAAGAGAACCAGTCTAATGGTGAAGAAAAAAATACAAGATCATAGTAAATTTTGATTAGGTATATAATCCGCACCAGATATTCCACATAAAACGGGAAAATAAGTCTTCAGTCGTTCGAAGTGTGTTTACCAATGAAGGTAAAAAGATAAGATAGTCTTAATATATTTTCATTAGACAAGTTTATTGTAATTTATGTTAGATTACTTATGTTATTTTATGTTTTTAAAAAATTAAGCCCACAAGAAAATAGATTTTTTATGCCAATAACGAGTTATTCTATATGAAGCGATTTCGATTGGTGGTCGAAGTACCTGTAGGCATCGACCGAATGCATAAATCAATTTGATGTTGATGTTAACATTCGAACGGATTGAGATCCTAAGTTGTTGATGGAGAAATATAATCCAAGCGTGTAGATGTTAAGGAAGACGTAATAATCAATGAAAGAAAATACAAAATCGTATTATGTAGAAAGAAATAGAGTTGTCTGTTAAGTAACAAAAGTCAAGTGTGTCACGCTTTAGTAATGTTAGGAGATGGGTGCCAATTGATAGCATGAGCCTAAATTGTGTTATGCAATTGAATGAAAATTAATTATTGTAATTGAATGTGAATAAAGAAGAGAAATTGTGTGAGATCAAATCATTTACATTGAAACAATTATGAGTTGTGAAAGGAATTGCATATTAAAAAGCAGATAGATCCCCGAACAATTGAGAACAAGAAGAATAAATAATGTATTTAGTATTTATGATTTATGGAACGAAAAACAGAAGCGTTAATATATGTTCAGATGATTAGAGTAAAAATAACGAGCAGGAGGGTAAGCAAAAATAAGTTTTTAAAAGGAATAATAATATGCAGTAGTAGTGATGTATAAGTGTTAAAGTGATAAGGCTTCTGAATGGAAACAAAAAATATGATATGGAAACATGATAAGGAAGCGGTGGTGTAAGAATAGTAAGAATGTGGAATGTCTAATTAAATGTGGTAGTTGGTATAAAAGTAAAGAATTTAGAAAAATCACCAGCTTACTTTACCATCATCTGATAATGCTAAAATACCATTCTGGAGTGTGAGGTTGATAGAATTAATTTTGCTTGTTTTTTATAAGTACTAATTATTACTCTTTGTGTTTATTTCAAATATGTTATTGTGAAATGCGATTTTGATGAAAAAAGAAATGAAAATCTGAAAAGTTTAGTGAAAGAAGTTAAGTGTTGAAAAATTATTTGGAAGTTTCATTATTGATTAAGTGCAAAGGAGAATGAAGTTAAAAATTAGAGGGAAACAAGAATGAAGACAGAGAATGTGAAAGAATGAGTGGAGAGTGCCCTACCTATTATATCGATGACATAAATTTGGTCTTCTGTGGGCGATATCTGAAGATAGTAAATTGAAAGATAAGATTGGTTTGAAAGAGATTTATGCCGAGATAGAAGAAAAGCTTTTAAAGATAATGTAAGCAAAGTGAGTCCAGGCTTGAAAGTAACGTGAAAGGAACACCAGATTAATAATCAAAGAAAGAGAGGTATGGTTGTGCAAAGTACAAAATCCACAGTTTGAAGTGTTCTGATTGTTGAGACTAACCTCCTCTCTAGGACAACGATATAAAAAAATAGCAATTTTAAAGATAATTTTCTGAAGTAATTTAAAGAGAGGAAAAAAATAATAAATATATTTTAGCTTTATAAAAGAAAATGAGATTTTGAAAATAATAAATGTCAGCTCCAGCTGGAGCAGCTTGTAACCATTTAGAATGACGGAAATAATAAGTTATTCTCCTCTCTCCAAGCATGTCAGAGGTGCACAGTTAGCACAGATATGTAACATGATAGACAGGATCGAGAGTATGATGTGAACCAGTAATAAATATTGTTGGGTTATTATTAAAGCCGCAATAGTTTAACTATTCACTAGCGAGGACACCGCACCGGCGTCCCAGCATCGGTTTCCTTCATTGATCAACTACCTTTCATTAGATTCCGAACCCAGAACTTTCCAGAAATCCGACTCTGAATCCACTCTCTTCAAAATTTCAGCCTTCTACGAACATATCGATTTTTAAGTGTGGAGGAGGCGCGCACCCTCTGGTCCGCTGTCAAGTTTGAGCACTGCGGTCATAGTACCCACTCCGTCATACAAGTGAGGTACGATCACCCTTTAATGAAGCGAGTAGCCAAGTTTGAAGAAGCGACAAATTCAACTAAGGAAGCTCATCAAATTGAGTGGTGAAGAAAATGTGGGATTGATATAAGAACTATATTGGGCGCAGTAGCCTTCTTAAAATTCAATATACTCTGGCCAAAAACGCTATAGACCAACTCAAAAATTGTAGACTCTCACCAACCCCTTAGTGGCAAAACCCATTAATTTGAACACTCAAAAGTATTGTATAGAACACACTAAGGCTTACGTAATTTCAGAGTTAGTAAGATGCCAAGGAGCATGTCGGTGAGCAGTATATATGATATTTCAGAATTACACCCTGAGATCTGTCATTAAGACTCACCGATCATCTGAATCGAACCTTCCCCGACTATAAGAAGACCCCCATTTCATTACTTACAACACCTCAAACGCTCAAAATCTTGGACGTATCATTACGGAAATTCCAATCATCGGCATTTAACATCTCTAAATCAGTTCTCATGTATAACCAAAACGCCACTCACGTACCTAATCAGAAAAACGTTTCCGCCACCGCCAAGATAAATGCCCATAGAATAGACACCCCTACACAAACAACAAAATCATATCGTGAACTTTACAAGGCAATTATCATGTGCGATTTAGTACACAGGGCTGAGGTTGACTTGCGTTTGGCGCACGGTTATATTCCTCGCAATATCGCTCAAGAACACTAACTCACACATACATCGAGGAGAAAACCGCCCAATTTGACGCATTCAAGAGTTTAAAAACGCTTGGAAAATCTCGAAAAACGTCGGGAAACTTGCTCGAGTGTAACCAAACGAACGTCGAGTTCGGAAGGAGTTCTCCACGCTCACCTGCGTTAGTAAATACACAGTGGCTCCAAGATAAAAAATCTCACAGGTAAAAAAATATATAACATTCGTATCTGAAAAATAATAAAAAACATATCCAGGCATTGCCAGATTTCCAGGCTTCCTCGGACGCAAATCCGTGCTATCTCGCTGGATTAATTAAAGATCCTACAGATAAAAAAAATGCTGAGAAAATATGCTTGGTTGTGCCATATTACGACTTAACCTCTCTCCATGTAATACATTTATAGAGGGTATATATATATGATTTTTAACCTTAGTCTATTACCTATATATGTATATATACCAAACTAGCAAAAATATATATTAATAATATGATATATTATAATAAGATAATATATCATAGCTATATCACCATAAAGGACATAATATATAGGTAATTCAATTAATAGTATTATCATAACACTTAATAAGCAGATACCGATTCCACAGCTAGTCAGTACTAGATAATATTTTAAATATATAACTACGTAGTTTGACAGTAATCTATATATATAAAATATAAAGTATATATATTATATAATAGGTAGGGTAATATTAACATATATAGCTATTTCACTTATTCCGGATAAATTTTGAAAAAATAATATTCTCTTTGAACTGCCTGAGCGTATGTAATATAAATTTATTTTATCTAAAAAGCACAAATGATTTTTAATATAAAATACCAAAACTTCTCATATATAAAATACTCTTTTTATATAAGAAATGTCCTAGATTCAATTTTATTGAATTTTTTAAAGGCCAGCAAAATAAGGTGCTCAACATGCTCCCCATTGACGTAACAAGCAACACAACCTGAATTGCGTGTAAGGTCGCATCTTGTCATTAATTATTTGTTAGGATAAGCTTTATGGGATTGAAAAAACCTCTTTAACATGTTAACTATCGATTTCAACACGCGTCGATTCTTCATTTATTTTTCATCTAATATCTTATGAAAATTTCACGACTATTATATATTTAGAGGACTTTTTATAGGTTGACAGGTTCTTTAAATGATAATAGATTGGTCTTTCCTCTTCAAGCGCTTATTTACTGATGCGTGCAAAAACGAGTTTATATGGCCCATAGTGTTTCCATTGTTTGTTAAGTTTGATTTCCTCATTCTTGAGCATTCAATGTACAACGCCATGAAACACAAGGGATGGATTCCTAAAAAGTTGTTGACATGAACACATAATAGACACTTCTGAGCCCAGATTTATGTTTGATAGTGTTATTCATTAAATTGCCTTAAGTTAACAAAAGAGTGCATTTCCTAGACTTCTCCAAGAAATCAGATCTCATTCTAGAGGGAAAAGATTTTGGTTCATAGCAATACTGAATATGGATCAACAAAAGAGATGTCGATCAAAAATATTGATCTCTTCGAAGTGTCAAGACATTCCTTTCTACTTCTTCCCATGGATTTTCGATGCCATTTACTAGAAATCTGTTCTCTATTAAAAATCCTTTCTAAACAGATCAAGTCTTCGGAATGATATATATTTTTGGTTGATTAAGTATGTGGGTGTTTTAATGAATTCTTTGAGAGGTTTCTTATTTGCCTCCCACTGAAGAGAGGCATGTACCGGCAACTTCATCTATCCCACCAAAGATAGTCATTTAGATAAGAGGAATGTACTTACCAAACCATCTTGTCTCTTGAAATCTGAAGATGCCACCATTTTCCAGCTTTACGCTTTAGAAACATCCAATTACTTTTGGGGCATCGTGCTTGTGTTCGCTATTGTCTCGCCTTGCCTATAAATCAGAGCTATGCACTAAGTACTTTTGAATAGTACTTTAAAGGTACAAGATTACGAGGAGGATACATTGGTGTAAAAAGGTACCGTAAGTACTAAGTACTGAAGTACTTTATTAATCCAAATGTACTTAAGGAGTACTGAAGTACTTGTCAATTAACTTTAGTACATTTTTAAGTACAGTATTTTAAATGAACTAGTATATTTTTATGATTTAATATTTTTGAGCGAGTTATTTAGGTTTTTTGAATAAAACAACTCTTATTTGCTTCCCGCCACTCATAGCTCAATCTTGTTCATTATGCATTTGGGAACATTTATAGTGTACTTGCTAATGACAGAGCGAAAAAACATCAAATGCAACACAGTTTGACACGAGCTGCGCGGAATTAACGACTGTAAGGCAGTAAATAATAATAGTGAAAGAGATGAAAAATGTCCTGTTACCTGAAAACATAAAACATTACATGGTATAAAAGACATCGAGTCGAACGGGTAACTTGGTAGACCAGAAACGTCTAAGGCTCCAGTCAACAAGGTCTTACCAGGCTTCACTCTATAGCATTTTAAAAGAGCTAATCCCTTGTATAAATAATCCGGGCAGCAAGACCAATCTTTCGAAAGTCTTGTCAGATAAGGATGATCTTTTTGGTGTTAAAGTCACCCCTGCAAAAGAGAAGTCTCTCTCAACAGGGCGCAGATGATGGAATCGTTGTGTGTTTGTAATCGCAATAAAATAAATTTTTTTTTAAATTAGTACTGATTTATCCATATTTCGATAATGTTTAATATATCAAATTCCATACTGTTGGAGAAAACAGAATGTTGAATTCAATATCTGCTGCGTGTATAGATTGTGATCATATATTGATCAAAAGCGAGTACGGCGACTCGTTCGTTATACACAAATGTCTCGTCTTTATAGCTTTATGAACTTTACGTCTTCGCTGGCCGTTGGGGAAATTATTATAAAAAACCCCCCCCTTAGCACCCCACTCCCCTAAAAACCTCGATATAGATCAAACACGCTACAGGTTGACGTACAAAATAATATTCTCACTATTTATTTAAGTTGAAGCATAACGACGATAATAATGTCCATGGAGAATACTATGTAGATGTAGAATATGTAATATATTTTTAAAATAATATCCACCTATATATATATATATAATATATTATAATATATATAATTATACGATATATATATAGATATATTATATATAAGTAATAATATATATATATATAGATATATTTAATATATAATATATATATTAAATATAATATATAATATATAATAAGATATATATATATATTATATATTGAACTTTTCCTTCTAAAGGTTAGTTAACTAATAATACTATCGATAACGAAAAACAATGTATCAAATTTTGATTTCGATATATTTTCGAAGCAAAATTTAGCGACAAGTTGCCAATAAGTTTTTTTTTTTATTTTTTAACCTCAGAAGGATTTTACCCAAGAAGATTAAATAGCATAAAAGATTATGGATAAGAAGTCAAAGGGTCGACTCGGCCTCAGCGGGAGACGACGAGAGGAAGACTTCGTCTCCCAATCTTGTCCCTTCCGTCGGCTGCGAAGCCGCCTATAGATAAGTAAATATATAAAAAATTTTTTTTTAAAAAGTCGAATTAACAAAATAATCTCTCAATATATTAACCATCTAAGCAACTTGTGGAAACTTTCGCTATCTTTCTATTGGAGTTTTAGCTAAAACCACGTAGACAATTTGACTTGGAAGTGTCAAACGGAGCAGAGTTTCGCGACATTGTCGTACTATTATTAGAGATCACCGTTATAATGTAACTTGATCTCTTTAAAAGGATTAGAGTGCCATAATAGTATATATATATATATATAATATATAATATATATATAGAGTATATATATATAAATATAATACATATATAAATGTTATAGTTAGATTATCAAATTCGAAGACGATATAGTATGATAAGTACTAGATATATAATATATAATATTATATAGATAGTATAATATAATATATATATAAAGTATACATTAAAGTCGATGAACCGGAATGACAGAGATATGTCAAAATTTTGAATCTGTTAAGCGTAGAAAGTGGATGCGGATCTTATAGAAGGATGAGGAGAGTATTGCGAATGCGAGGATGCGGATAATCATTAAAGTAGATGAGATGCGGAATGCAGAATGCGGATGCGGAATCTTAAAGTAGTATGCAAGGATGCTAGGGAAGAAGCGGATGTATACATCTTTGAAGTATTGAATTAAAAAGATACGTTTGTATACTATAATAATACTAGGTATAGTATAATATATATATCGTATTATATATATGATATAGTAGTCAGTGATATAATTATTTATAATACGTATGGATATAGTGATATATCATAGCCTTATAATATATAAAAATATGAATAATTATAGTAGTAAATATGATATATATATTATAAATAATATAATATAATTTATAATATTAATATATAATATAGATAAAAGAATATATTAAATATATTATAATTTACAGTAATGATACACACCGCCAAGTGGGTAGAGCCCTATTCGAAGCGAGGATAAAAGGAATGTATGACACACCTTTTTTCTGATTATTCAATCAACTAACGCAAACACGCAGGATGAAGGGCTCGAGACCGAGAGGCTTTAAAGTTAGAGAAATTAAATTCAGCAGGAAAACACAAAGAAGAGATTATGGAGAGATGGATGGAAAACAGAGGAGGCAGGAAAGAAGGAAACACCGCTCCATCGAGAATACAAAGCCTGGGACGTTACCAAAATAATCAACAACAAAAAATATTCAATTAGCGCCGACAAACAAGCACCCACTATGTATCTAAGCGCTTGAGAAGGGCGTCGATCAAAATTAATGATTTGGTATGCGTAGATGGGATAGATGCCTCCTTACGAGGCAGAACCTGCCGTTGTGCCTGATAACCCTAGTAAAATAACCACGAGATATCATAGGCGGACCAACAGTCAGCGCC
>JABUQX010031414.1:22500-25686 GCA_015478945.1 Trachelipus rathkii | reverse complement strand
TTTTTTTAGTTATAACATAAAAAGAAGAAATTCTAACTAAAAACCAAAGTTTAAAGAAAACAAAACAAAATAAATAAAAGTTTTGTTTTTTTTTTAAAAAAATATGGACTTGAATCAGTAGTCAATAGATTTTGGAATGGTAGGAGGGGGGCTGGATGTTACTTTGATTTTACTGAATTTACTGATTTAACTGGCTTTAGTTGATGGTTCGATTTACTGATTACTGCTTTAGGGTATGTAAAACAGAACAATTTTACTAAAAATTGACTTGAATCAATAGATCATAGATCAAAAAGATCAATAGAGTCAATAAGATTAATCGATCATGGAAGGGTAGGAGGGTGGCTGGATGGTACTTTGATTAGTTTGATTTCTGATTTACTGATTTTACTGATTTACTTGAATTTACTGCTTTAGGGTATGTAAAACATAACATTTTAATAAAAAAAATATGAACTTGAATCAATATATCATAGATCATGGAAGGGTAGGAGGGTGGCTGGATGGTACTTTGATTTACTCATTTACTGATTTACTGATTTACTGATTTACTGATTTACTGCTTTAGGGTATGTAAAACATGACAATTTTAATTAAAAAATATGACTTGAATCAATAGATCGAAAGATCAATAGATTAATATATCAATATATCATGGAAGGGTAGGAGGGTATGGATGACAGTTTGATTTACTGATTTACTGATTTACTGCTTTACTGATTTACTGATTTACTGATTTACTGATTTACTGATTTACTGCTTTAGGTTATGCAAAAATACAAATTTTTTTAAGTTATAAACATAAAAAGTATAAAAGTTTTGTTTTGTTATACTAAATATGACTTGAATAAATAGATCAATAGATCAATAGATCACGGATGGGTAGGATGGTAGTTTGATTAACTGATTTACTGATTTACTGCTTTAGGGTATGTAAAAATACAATTTTTTTAAGTTATAAACATAAAATAAATAAAAGTTTTTTTTTTGTTTTTTTTTTACAAAATATGACTTGAATCAATAGATCAATAGATTAATAGATCACGGATGGGTAGGAGGGTAGTTTGATTTACTGATTTACTGATTTACTGCTTTAGGGTATGTAAAAATGGTTTAAAGAAAACAAAACAAAATAAATAAAAGTTTTTGTGTTATGTTATACAAAATATGACTTGAATCAATAGATCAATAGATCAATAGATCATGGAAGGGTAGGAGGGTGGCTGGAAGGTACTTTGATTTACTGATTTACTGATTTACTGATTTACTGGTTTACTGATTTAGGGTATGTAAAAGTGCGCGTGCCCACGTGTATGTTTGTATCTTTCCATGCATGTAAGTACGTATACGTCTATATATATATTTATATATATATAATATATATAATATTTATATATTATATATGATATATATTATATATATATTATATATTATATAATATATATATATATAAAAAGTGTGGCGTGTGCGTGTGCGTGTGCGTGTGCGTGTGCGTGTGCGTGTGCGTGTGCGTGTGCGTGTGCGTGTGCGTGTGCGTGTGCGTGTGCGTGTATATTCTACCTTGCATGAACGTATTTTCTTAGCATGTAAGTATATATATATATATATATATATATATATATATAATATATATATATTATATATAATATATTATATATATATATTATATATATATATTTATATATATTTATATTTATAATAATATATATATATATTTTTATTGATGTATATAATATATAATATATATATATATATTATATATATTTTTTTTATTTTAATTTTAATTTTAATTTATTATTTATTTTTTTTTAATTTTTTTTTTTTTTTATTATTATTTTTATTTATTTATTTATCTATTTATTTTTATTTATTTATTTATATTTATTTATTTATTTATTTATTTATTTATTTATATTATTTTTTTCCAGTTTCCAGTTTCCAAGAAATCCATTTTCCAGCTTCCAGGATCCATTTTCCATTTCCAGTTTCCAGGAATCCAGTTTCCAGTTTCCAGGAATCAATTTTCCAGTTTCCAGTTTCCAGGAATCCATTTTCCAGTTTCCAGGTTCCTGGAATCCTTCAAGGATTCCAGGATTTCCAGGATTCCAGTCCCCTTCAATATTCATACCCAACTATTTTTTTTTTTTTTTTTTTTTTTTTTTTTTTTTATTTTTTTTTTTTTTTATTTTTTTTTTTTTTATTTATTATATTCCATTTATTTATCTTCATTTATTCCTTATTTTTATTTATTTTTTAATTTATTTATTTTTTTAAATTTATTTATTTATTAATTAATTTATTAATTTATTTATTAATTTATTTATTAATTTATTAATTTTTATTGTTTCGAAAAAAAACTTCGCGGTTTTTTTCGTCGATAGAAGGGCGGAAATTCACACGGTAATTTAAAAATTACCACGCTAATCAACGGTCGATCTTTCACTTCCGGTTTCACTTCCGGCCTCCAATATTACCGCCCCACTATATATATATATATATATAATTATATATAATACATTATATATATATAGTTTATAATATATATATATATTTATATATATATTATATTATATTATGGATGTACCGATACCAGAAAAGAGGCCGATACCGATACCGATATTCTATTTTTTTAGGTGCCGATTACCGATACCGATACCGATACCGATTACCGATACTTTAATTAATATAATAAATACACAGTAATAAGCTAGAACATTTTGTGCACTGCTAGGCAACTGAAGATTGCATTCCCTGTACACACCAATACTTAGTCATTATATTTCATATTTGGTTGTGCCAAGTATATTTATTTTATAAATTAAAATAGTTTCTTTAAGGAATGGCTCACTAATAGCAAAATATTAATTTAATAACTTTTTTGTTTGTGTTTAATATCAAAAAAATATTCCAGTTTTCCTTTTCCAGAAGTATAACAAAGTTTAGCTACTAGCTTTTATGTTTTAACATGACTGTGCCATTTACCAGAAGATTCTTTAACTAGCTATAATATAAAGAAGAAAAATAATGAAAGAAGAGACCTCAAATTAATCAGCAGAAAAGAATAAAATAAAAAAACGCTATTACTCAAACATGACATAATAATATACTCCTTTAAGATAAAGATAGATATCATTCATTACTCAAATTCAAAAATTCACGAATTGTGATGCAAAAAAACCATTAAGC
>JABUQX010031414.1:12500-15000 GCA_015478945.1 Trachelipus rathkii | reverse complement strand
CAATTCTACTAAGGCACCAAAAACAAGCTTTGTTGGATCCCAACGTAAAAACATGTCATATGGTCACTTGTCAATAGGCTACTAATTCAAATATTTAGATTTGAGATTTTTTTCATTTGTATTATACGCTGAAAAACCTGTCCTAACATGTGATTCTTAATTGGAATATATATATATATATATATATATATCATATATATAATTATATATATATATATAATATAATATATATATATATATATTATATAATATATATATATATATATATATATATATATTATATATATATTATATATATATATTATATATATATATATATTATATTATATATATATATATTATTATATATATATTATATAAAACATATATATATATATATATATATATATATATATATATATATAGACCTTGATGGGGTTACAATTTAAAAACCCTTAGCAAAAAAACTCAATTAGAACTAGAACCAGGGCCGGATTAAGGATGTGGATGGCCTGGGGCCCATTGTTTCAAAAGTATAGGGCAATATGTAATGCAAAAACACAAAAGGAAATGAACAAAAGGTGTTCTTACCAAATTTATTTACGCAGAGAAATTCAGTTAAAATAATTTAATTTAAATCAGAGAAAAGATGCATTTATAACCACTACAGTCAAGACACCTTTCTCGATTTTCGGGCGACAAAGTCGCTGATGAAGTCATAGAAGTCCAGTTAACGCAGCATATCTGACTTGATGCTCATGAAAGCCAGATTTACAAGTCGTTCTTGAATCATGGATGGCCGTAATCGGTTCTCAATTAATTTGAGTTTTGAGAAGAAGCGCTCGCCACTACAGTTTGATACCATAAAAAATAAGGTATATCCGTAGAACTATCTCAATTTTTATGAAAGTGTCCTTCACAACCTTGTCTATGATAAGTCTGTACAGGCAAAACTCGGTGCTGATATATTTGGGCTCCCAGTCTGTGAAGATATTAGCAAATGTTACAAACTGACAGAGTTCATCAATAAATGTGATGTCCATGTCCTCTGGATAAGACCTGACGAGTTGCTCTGCTGCAGCCTGAAGTTCGTCTGAAGACAGGTCTATCAGATGGGTAAAAAAGCTAATTTTGCTTGATATCTGTTTATATGCTTGCAGACATTGGTCGGGAGAAGAGATAACTAACTCACGATATCTGTTTATATGCTTGCAGACATTGGTCGGGAGAAGAGATAACTAACTCATCAATAACAGGAAAGAAAGTTTCTGTTCTGTATTTTTCAGAAGGGCTGAGTTGTACTTCTTTTGCATAGCCATAATTCAATGGGTTAAAAAGCACATTGCGGCGTTTGTGTCGAATTTTCGCCTGCGCATACTCTGTTGAACTAGAAAGCTCTTTGCCTTTCTTCTCATAAGTGTCGAAGAAGTCACGCTTTGATGCGACATAATTTTTCAAGCTGGTCAGTGACGCCACAGCATATATATTTAGATTGGAATTTTATATCAAATTTTTTGACGTTAGACGAAAGTTGCAATTAGTTATTTTAGGTTTCATTTAAATTTCTGGGTTGTTATTTAACATGGTATTAATTTAAGATGTATTTGCAATATCGGAAATATTGTATTTACTCTGAGGCAGAAAAATATCTTAATTGTTTGTGCATAGTGACAGCAAAAACTAAATCTCACATTGAAAAGTTAACTCGATTAAGATAATGTGTTTAAGTTAAAAGCCTCAGTCAGAAGTTGATGCCGATGCGTTGAAATTGTAAAGAATACAACCAGCTTTTCAAGGAAGTCAAAAAAAATGTACAGCACTCGAGCAGCATTCTACAGTATTTTTAACAAACAAGTTTAAAGAATGTGCTGTACAAGGAATGCAGGATGCAAGACTGTTATTCTCTCTCACTTTGGTTTGTAGACCATTGCACTTACATTGCATGTGCATTGTCGTAGCTTTGTCCATGGCAGTTTCCCAGGTCTAGGTCATGTATCTTCAAAAAATCCATCAAAGCGTTGAACATCTCTTTGTTTGCCATGAATGTTACAAAGCGATCAACGCGGCCATCTTTCCCCATATACCACAATACAAGAGTTGGTCAATGTGGGCAGCATCGGGTGTGAAGTCCAAAAAGATGGAGTAGTGCTTTGAATTTTTAACTCTAGAAATGATTTCTCCTAAGACTTGTCCACCTATTACACTGATAAGTTCTTCCATTATAATAGATGACAGATAGTTTGTGTGTCCCTTGGCGCAATTGGCTTTAGTTTCGATATGCTGTTCAAGAAAGTCGTCGTAATGGGCGATGAGTTCGAGAATACTCAGAAAGTTTCCATTTCTAGGTGATCGAACCAATTCGTTGTCTCTTCTAAATGCTGAGCTACGCTCAGCAATAAACTGAATAACACTAACTGCTCCTTTGAACACTGATCTCCAATAATGCTCTAGACGCTCGACCTGTTGTGTCAGCTCCGTAACAACTCTCCCAATTGCTTTTAACCTCCTATTGAAAGCAATC
>JABUQX010031414.1:0-7500 GCA_015478945.1 Trachelipus rathkii | reverse complement strand
TGGAACTTCAAAACAGTCAGATGCAAGCAGCGTAACAAAAAGCCACCCAAACTAAGCCCCACAACCTCCACTTCAATCGGAAACACATGGATATTAAGCCAGGAGGCTTCCAAGTAAGAATTTTAATTAAAATTAAAGTATTTTTCTTAAAATTTTAAGGGAAAAGTTTCCCAATCTCCCAGCCAGCCAGTCTACGCAGAAGCAGTCGTCTCGAGAAGGAAGTCTTTCTCGCAGAAGCAGCCCGAATAGAGAGAAAAAGTCTCTCTCGCAGAAGCCAGTTGAGAGAGGCCGCTTCCCCGCCTCTCACAGATTCAGCCAGCGAATATCGAAGGAACAGTCCTTCACAAAATAGAACTTCCCCCTTCCCCCCATGAAATATAGAAACATTTAAAGTTGCGCGCGCAACCACTATTAAAAATAAAGATACAATTATTATCATTGAAATAATATAATTAAAATGTTTTTCTTTTGCATGCTTATGTAAAACAGGTTGTCAAAAATATTTTAATTTTAAGTATTTTTTATTTTAAGGTTATCACCCACAAATTGGTCTTTTATATAGTTGATAAAATGTGTTTTATATTTTAGGGTTTTGGTTTCATAAAAGTGTGTAATTTTAGAGGTTAATTAAGCGTATATTTTTATATATATTCTTAAGCGTGTTATATTTTTATGGTTGATAAAAATAGGCGTATTTTACGTAATGTGCTAATTTCCAATTTGATTACAGATAAATCCAAGTGTTAGAGTAAATTCGTAAAATAATTATTGGCTTTCCCAAAACTTTATTTTACCCTCCTTCTAACATCTCTTCTTCTTAAATTAACATTCAGTAAACTTTAGCAAGATACTAATATTTAACAAATATATAGAAAAGAATAGTAAGAGAGAGAAAAAGAGAGGGAAAGAGAGCATAGCAAGTAAGAGAGAGAAAAGAGAGGGAAAGAGAGCATAGCACACAACGAATACTATAGTATATATATAGAAAAGAATAGTAAGAGAGAGAAAAAGAGAGGGAAAGAGAGCATAGCAAGTAAGAGAGAGAAAAAGAGAGGGAAAGAGAGCATAGCACGCAACGAATACTATAGCCAGCCTGGCGCCAGACGAAATTGCACAACATACGCACACACACACGCACCCGCTCACACTTACACGAGTGCAGGCACACACCGCTCAAGGCCAAAGCGGAAAGAAACAGGGAAGAGGCATAGAGAAAAAGAATTATATTTATATATATATATTTTTTTTTTTATCATTATTATTTCGCCAGTAGGAATATATGATATAGTTTTAACCTAGAGTTAATAGGGAAGCAAGTATATATATATATATATATATATATATATATATATATATATATATATATATATATATATATATATATATATATATATATATATATATATATATATATATATATATATATATATATATATATATATATATATATATATATATAAATATATATTGGGAATATATATTTATAAGTAGGCGAATATATATATATATAAATATATAGTGGGACTATATATTTATAAGTAAGTAAGTATATATATATCTACAGAGATATATTAAGAGAGACTAAAGTGTCTTTCTTTTTCTTAAGCCAGCATATATATATATATATATATATATATATATATATATATATATATATATATATATATATATATATATATATATATATATATATATATATATATATATATATTCTAGATATATAAATACAGAAAATTGTCTTTTTTTATATTTATATATATATATATATATATATATATATATATATATATATATATATATATATATATATATATATATATATATATATATATATATATACAGTAGAGCGTTTATTGTTTTTGGGGAAATAAAAGGTCTTTTTATATAAGGGGGCTAAGGGTTCTTTTTGTAGTTTGTATAAATATATATATATATATATATATATATATATATATATATATATATATATATATATATATATATATATATACGAGATATATATATATATATATACAGTCGACCGAGACTAAAGTGTCTCTTGTTTTTATAATTAAGAGCGCTCTTTTTATAAAATTTTAAAAAAACATTTGGAAAGAAGCTAATATAGCTTATATTGTTTTTAGTTATTAATTATGTAGTTTGTACTAATTTTAAGTAACGTAATAGTAATCAAACAGTGGTTTTTGTTGGTAGCGTTTTAACGTTAAGTACTTCATTAGCGATAGTTTTTGTTGTTTCTGAAAGAATTTGTTTGTCCTTTGAGAGGATGGCGACGAAGCCCGTTTCAGATGATGAAGAGGTGATTAGAGATAGAGAAGAGAATAAAGGCGATTTCGAAGGTGATAAGGAAGAAGAAGAAGCCGAATTAATTCGGAGGCAAAGGCAAGAAGAATCAGTAAAAAATAAACAAAGGGGACAGCTCCCCCCAGGGGAGGTACCTCCTAGGCTCAACCTTGCACCTAATTTCTCTTTAAAACCCCATCCTCAAGCTGAAGAGATTGCACGGAGAGACCCTGCTCAAAGACTTTCACTGCAATCAATTCTTTTAGACAACACAATGAACCCATCAACAAGGCAAGGTACAGAACCTAACACAACTCACCGAAAGTCGCGAGCAAGTTGGAGCGGTGACGGAAACTATTACGCCAGTAAGCCAGACAAGAATACATGGGAGAGCTCGATAAACTTTCCTATGACCCAGCCTAGTTTTGACAGCCGCACTTTCAACCCCAACCAGATATGGGGGCAGATCCCCGTTCCTCCTGGACACCCTAGGATGCAGCCACAGCCAGGGAACATCCCTTGGGGATGGTCCGGCGGGGATCAAGCACAGATGTATGCCTCTCCAGGGCAGAACAGTCAGGGTCAAGGCACCCATCAACCCCAGGAAGCAGGGTTAGGTTATAATGTAGCCCCTCAGTCCAACACAGCTCCCTTATACCAGTCAAATCTTTTTAGTACGGCGTTCCCTGAGATTCCGGAAGACCTCAAGCTGTTTGGTTTAAATCTGAATACAAAGGTTTGGCACGGAATTAGCTTTAATGAATACGTTTCGACCCTACATGAAAGATTAGGCATGCTAGGCCCGTTAACTGAGAACCGAAAAATATCCTTCGCAAAGTCCATGATATCTTGCAAGCTCGAATCGGAGGCCAGGTATTATTTATTGAATGATCAATCCTTCTCTAGTTGTATAAAGTTAGAAGACTTTCTCCTACAGTTGAGGATCTTTTTACAACCGGACAGCAAGGACACGATTTTTGATTTTTTGCTGCAATTTTGGACGTTACAAAGAGACAGCGAAATGACATTTACCGCCTTTATTCTAGCATTGAAGAACACGCTGTGGAAGTTTCAAGTGAAACTTTGCGAAATTGACGCAGCCGCAGGATTCTCAAGCAAACACGTAAATATCATGGTAACGGCTAAGGTATTAGAGAGTATCAGGGAGAGGAGAGATTGTGAAAGGCTGAGAGAGAAGATTTTGAAAGTTTTTGATGCAAATATCAGCCTAGTTGAGCTGTTGGAAAGGTTTGCACAAATTTCCAGAGGAGCTTTGGTTAAGGCTAATCCGAGAAAACAGATAGAGCAGAAGACTGCCAGAGTGTTTTTAGCTAAAGATAAGCCAGCAAGCCAACGAGCGAACGAGTATAAAGAGTCTCAAAGGAGATCGAAGAAACCCTCTTACAGACAAAAATCTGAAGTTAAAGGAACCAAGTCAGAATTTGTCTCCCGTAGAAATGGAGTTTTTTTCCAAAGAATGACCGAAGAAGAATTGAAGGAACAGGACTGGTGTTTTGAATGTGAATCGGTTGGACACTCAGGCAAAGTTTGTAAGTGGAATTCTCCTTATTGCCGTTATTGTCGAAAACCACATAAAAGAAAATCAACCGCCGCCTGTAAAAATGCCCCTTCATGGAGACCTTCTCCAGACGTAGACCAAATGGTTATTCCGTTCAAAGGCCCAGAAGAGTTCGAACGGTATGCGAAAGCAGACAGGGAGAATCAAAGGAATCTCCCAGAAGAAATAAAAGCCGCGAGGGTCTATGTAACCGACAGTGGTGTAATTGACACAGACCCTAGCGAAGAGGAAGATGAAGAAACAATTTATGGAAGAATGACATTTGAGTAAAAGAAGTCTGGCCAAGCAAGAGTCCGACTTAATTAAGGAAATAAGTCGAAGGAGGTTCCCCGGCTGGCGATAAGTACCAGTGCGTCCGGAATCTCGTTAGATAGGCGACAGTGCCTAGAGTAGATAAGCCACAGCGCTTAAGAATATATAGGCGACAGTGCCTAGAGTATATAAGCAACAGTGTTTAAGTTTAAGGGTACATAGGCGACAGTGCCTAGAGTAGATAAGCCACAGCGCTTAAGAATATATAGGCGACAGTGCCTAGAGTATATAAGCAACAGTGTTTAAGTTTAAGGGTACATAGGCGACAGTGCCTAGAGTAGATAAGCCACGGCGCTTAAGAATATATAGGTGACAGAACCTACAGCCTAGAGAGTCTGAGTGGAAAGCCACAAGGATATTAACAATAAAGTTTGTTTATTTTGAGCCCATTTAGCCGACCAGTTGTCCGCTAATCGTTTTCCGTTTTCAATCTATAAGGAAAAAGGAAGATGACAGTTTAGAATGAGTTAGGCGACAGTGCCACGAGTAAGAAGCTCGGCCCAAAGCTATAGATAGTTTGGGAGTGGAAAGCCACAAATTTCGCAAGCCAGAAGCCATATATATATATATGTGTGTGTATATATATATATATATATATATATATATATATATATATATATATATATATAATATATATATATATATATATATATATATATATATATATATATATATATATATATATATAT
Organism: Trachelipus rathkii; assembly: GCA_015478945.1. NCBI lineage: Eukaryota > Metazoa > Arthropoda > Malacostraca > Isopoda > Trachelipodidae > Trachelipus > Trachelipus rathkii. The sequence continues at coordinate 2,637 of JABUQX010031414.1, read as the reverse complement.
ATATATATATATATATATATATATATATATATACATATAATAGATTTAATTCATGGGTTGGTTAAATGTTATTATCCATAAAAGACTAAAGATGGTCCATCTCCCTGTCAGATGATTAAATTACCACACTCAAAAGGTTAGGTCCTTTTAAGGGAAGTTACTCGATTGGGTGAAAAATATTCCCCGGTATTACCCCTTCGAAGCTCTTTAACCGAGTTGTCTTAAGATATTTAGGCGGTAAGCCGTAACGTTTACCATGATTTTTTATCTATTAAAGAAGTTTTTTTTTAAACAAGAGTTTAAATAGCAGAAATGGAGACTCATAAAGTTGAGATGGTCCTCCACCCGAGAGATAGGAGACTCATACAGTTTGAGATGGCCCTCCGAAAGAAAGATCAAAGAGATATAAAGATATCTTTTGCAGCAGTGATTTTAACGTCCCGATGGACATATTTCAGGACAATATTTTTAATCAATTTAAAAATGTGTTTCGTTTTTTTTTATTAGATTAAATTTGTACACATAGTTTCGTGCATGTTTGTGTGTATCCGTACGCACACCTGAGCGTTATTGTTCCGATCACCTGATCATCAAGGTCGTCGAATACACACATGAATGAACAGTGAAGTTCGGTCATATGATTGTAAAATGACCTTGGAAGGAGAGGAATAGAATAGTAAGAGAGAGGGAAGGAGAGCATAGCAAGTAAGAGAGAAATGAAAATTGCCTTTCGTTCACTGTTAAAGAGAATCGCTTTGTATAGTTTTTTTTGTATAATTTCATTAATTTTAACAGCTTTGCTTTATATAGTTTCAGTAGTTTTGATACTTAGTTTTATTTCTTGATAATTTTAACAGGAAGCGCTATATAATAATGCTAGCTCCATTATTTTAACAATTCAGTTCTTTTTATAACCTTTAGAAAAAATGAGTTTAGTTTGTAATGCTTTAGCACCTGCTATAAAATCGCTTGTAATTTAGTCAACGCTTTGTTTGAATTAAACAATAACCGTTAATGTTTATCGCTTTGTTTTAATAATTTTAAAAGCTTTATGTTTAAATCTTGATCATTTGATCTGGCGGCCATTTAATTGTAAGAAAAAACTAACCTTATCTATCAAGCTAAAATATTTTTTTAGAAGATTAACCTAGTTTTATTAAGTACTAATTTTCTTTTTAAGTAGTTGGTATCTAGCGATATTAACATTATTAACATTTGCTTTAAACTGCATGACAAACTTTAAAATAATTAAAAGCACTCTTAAGAAATAAGTAAAACCATCTCTCGCGCTCTTACGAAATGTTGCGTGTTAAATAATGAATATAGTGATGCACCGCAATCCGACACTAATATGCGAACTTTGTCCCCAGATACCGTTCTATTTGGAGGCAAAACAAATAAATTACAAATTGCAGCCCTATACACCAAACACCAGGTTATCCTGTCTTTCCATCTTTGTTCGCAGGAACTCACCCACATCCCATTCATGGAGATGCAAGTACTACCATCTCAATGGATGCTAAGTATGTTGTTTTGGACATACTGCACACATATGCTGATTGAAACAAATCTTTTGGCAAAGATTCTTTTCGCGAGGGGGGTCCTTTGTAGTACGTAAGTTTGTGTGCCAAATAAATCGAATCAACAATATGTGTTGCAAGACGCCCAAAGCTTTACAGGTTAGAACAGCGCATATTTTTTTTAAACTTTCTCACGCTATAAGCCATGACTCGCCCTAGGAAACAACTAAATTTTACAAACAAGGCGTGCATGGCAACATATTAAATGAAACTCAGATCTCCTCAAACACTTCTATTCCTAAGACTCAAAGTTCTCTAACCTACATCTCAAGGTTGTAACTTCGTTTTGCAATTGCCCCTATGAATTTCGTTTTTGAACGTTCTTCTAGGCATTCCGATCTTATGACTAAAGGCTAGGCAAGAGCCTTCGGGTTCCCTCACAAAATTCCAAGTCCCATTTGCTTTGCCGCTGTAGAACAGTATGGTTCGGGTGTTGAAAGTGGCTGCAAAAGAGAGAGTGAAAAGGGGGGAGGGGGCGTGAAGTGGTTCCAGGCAAAGAATATACCTTTCCCCAGTTACTAGTATTTCCCAAGCCCTGTATATCCATTAATATACCTATGTATATACCTATTATATGTATATATATATATATATATATATATAATATATATATATATATATATATATATATATATATATATATATATATATATATATATATATATATATATATATATATATATATATAATTGTATATATATCTTTATTTACAATTTTAAGTATTGTTGTTACAATGTGTATTTTCCTTCTTATAATACAGGTAAAAATTTTAAAGAATACTAAGTGTATTCCCTGTGTCATGTGTTTCCAAAAGGGTCCTCAATAGCAGGAAGTGGAGGTAATTAGTGCACTTAATAAATGATTTTATTTTCAGCAGTTAGATTAATTGAGTGTCGTTAATAACCATTTTATGCATGAAAATTATTATCTAAAAATTCCCTGTGTTGTGTCATGATTTTATAACTACATATAAATGATTTTATTTTTAGCAGTTAGATTAATTAAGTGTCGTTAATAACCATTTTATGCATGAAAATTATTATCTAAAAATTCCCTG
>JABUQX010031413.1:0-17500 GCA_015478945.1 Trachelipus rathkii | reverse complement strand
AATTTTGCAAGTTATTATGTGATTATTATTGATTATTATTATTAATGTATTATTATTTAATTATTTATTATTATTATATTATTGATTATTATGTTATTATTTATTATTATTATTTTTATTTTATTATTATTAGTTTTTATTATTAATTATATTATTATTAACTGAATAGGATTTTTTTGTAAACATGTTTTCTAATAGGGAGCATTTTATGGAAACGCTAAACAATAGGGGCATGTATTGAATATGGTTTACATAATATGTTTGAAGTTGAGCATAGGTGTACGTAGAATTGAAAAAAAATGTTATAAATATATGTACACTTGATAAGTAAATATACACACACACAACATACATATATAATAGAGATATAAAATAATATATATATATATAATATAATATAATATAATATATATATATATATATATATTTGTATAATAGTAATAAATAAGTATATAAGATATATATAATGTATATAATAATATAATAAATATATATATAATATATATAATATATATATATAATATAGATATATATAGGACATAATATATATAAATATTATATATATATAATTAATATAATGAATATATAATATAATATATATATATATATATAGTAATAGTATAAATATATATATATTAATATAAGTATAGTATATATATATATATGATGTGTATGTGTGTGTGTGTGAGTCGGTGCATGCCAAATGCGGATGCTTTGCCGGAGCCGGAGCCGTAAATGCCAACCTAAACCAAAGCCATTCGATATCAAAATGGTTGAGCCGGTGCCGGTGCCGGAATCGGAGCAGGGTATTTTAAAGTGATGGAGGCCGGAGCCGGAGCTGGAAATGGCACCGGCCAAAAAAATTTTAACTGCTCAGCAATCCTGTGTAAATGTATGTACGTATTAATTGTATGTATAACATGAAAAAAATGAATCATCACTGTGTACACATGTCATGTACGCCGATCAGAATACTATCAAACGAATCTTTCATGTGTATCTATCTTATAAGTGTGTATCATAATTATCAGTGTACACTTACCTTGTGTACACCAAAACTGTGTACATAATCATTTGATATTTAAGCTCATTTGTAGAGAAGAGGTCAGGTGACCCTGAACGTTTCATTGCATAGGTCATGCGAATTTTACCCCACTTCCCTTCTCTGACCTATGATGACCCATTCAGAAAGGTTTCCCAAATGACCACTTAGATTATATAATATATATATATAGTATATAATATATATATAATATAAGATATATATATAATAGTATATTATATTAATATATATAATAATAATAATAATAATTATATATAATAGTAAATGATTATATATATAAATATATATATATAATATAGGCGGACAACTCCCAAGATGATATACGACGAATGAAAGTGGTAAGTCTAATGAAAGGGGGAAAAGATAGATGGAGAGTATATTCAGAGAATGTAAGAATGAGCATAACTGTAGAGTATTGGAGGTCAAGAGCAGTTGGATGAGAAAAAAATTGGACTGTTTAGCAAAAATGATGTCACCCAAACTCTATTTGAAGAGGTGTGAGGCTAGAGAGTTCGGGTGAGATGTGTTCATTGTTAAAAAAGGAGGAGTATAAGAGAGATATACGTAATTAGTATATATAAATATATATATATAATAATAGTAATATATATATATATAATATAATCATATATAAATATAATATATAAATAATATATAAGTAATAATATAATATATATAAGTAAGTATATAATATATAAAGATATATAAATAAAGGACTGGAAGATTGATAAGTTAAATGAAGGAAAAACAGTATTAGACTGAATATCTGAAATTAGATATATATGATCATTAAACCGACCTTGCGTATGCAGAAGAAGCGTACTCTACACAAAGAGATAAACGACACCTTATATACAGTGAGCGCTTCAGAACAACTAGCCTCTTAGAGTCTTTCTTAGTGAGAGAATTAATGTCGTTCCAAGCGAGACCACGTCTAAAGAAGACATGAAGAATAGTTTAGAATAGAAGAGTGCTTGATGTGATTCCTTTCGAAGATAATATTTGTGCGCGAAGAATTACGTCGAGGAGAAAACTAGAGAGAAAGGAAGAAATTGAGTGTTTTTTAGATATTGAAAACAACAATATATTCTACGCTCATATTAGATATACGAGAAAAAAAAACAGAGATCAAAAATTGCTTCAAAGGCGATCTTCCAAATATTACCTATCTGTCGGTTATGTAGGATACTTTTCATATGAAAAGAGTACTAAAGTTTTTGGTATGTCAGGAGCAACAGCAAAAGCTTCACTGAAGCTTTGAGAAGGAAGTCAAGGTCGAAATTGACTAGCAACAATGAAACAATTTATCAAGGTACCGTGCTAGCTCAGAACCAAGTTTTAAGAGCTACAGGAGCATACAGTCAGAACCGCAAGTTTTCTTAGCTATAAACTCTCAGGAAGAGCAGAAGTGTCATCTTTAAAAGATATTATTGTACAAACTATAAATGGACAGGAGGGAGGTGTGTATCGGGAATAGCTCCAAAATTGCCAAAAGTGATTATTTAAAGCAAAAATGGGAGAAAAGAGTTCCGCTACACCAAAAACTAAGACATCTGTAGAGCAATCGAAAGGAAAGAATAAAAAGCAAAGCTTAGTTGACATTTTTAACAAGGTGCGAGAAAGAGCGGGAGGAAGAAGAACCAGAAAGATTGCCTTTCTACGGACAGAGGAACTATAAGTATAGAAAGCATAGATCTAGTGCGATTCTTGGAAAAAAAGAAATGTGCCGTAAGTAAATTAAGTTTCTGGAGCTTAAGAACGACGGAATCATTTGGATGGCAATGTCCCTGCGACAAATAGCATGAGAACCACATAGTTAAACCATGTATACAAGTTTTAGTTGAATGAAAAGAAAATGGAAATTCCACATTCCAGGAATGGAATTGTAAAAAGGAACCACCACTATATATATTGCTTCCGCGCATGAGGAATGGAACTGAAAGTAATTCCCAAAACACAATTTAATTTTATTTTATTATCAAATTAAACCAATTAAGCTCGCAATTAGGTAAATTAGTTTATTTTTAATTAAACCAAAAATAAGCTTATCTCCTTTAATCTAGACCAAGTAATAGTAAATTTTATTTAGCATTTAGCACATTTAATTAAGAATTATATTATTTAATGAGGGGGCTTAGCGTGAAAGGAGTCCAGAAAATTTCTGATCTTTCCTTCCGGTTCCGAAGGTCGACTCAACCTTTCGTTTGAGGAAAGAACGTCCCATTTCGTGTTCAAACTTGAATGAAAGTTTAGTTCGAAAAAATAAAAGCAGATTAGCATCGGTTTTTCCAGTGTTTTCCGAAAGTACTGGGACAACCCTTCACTTCAAATATTAAGAATGAGAAGTTAAGTGAACAAAGGTAATAAGGATAAGTATTTAAGAGCACTGCAGATAGATCAGTCAAGGTCATAAAGTAAAGACCTAACAAATCTGACACAAAATGAAGAGATATGTATAGTGTTAGTAGGCATGAGAAGTAGTGAATGTGCAAAAGTAAGAAGTATAAGAATCTCAACAGGGAAAATGGTGAAATAAAGAGGTGATGCAAGCAGGGTAAAAAGTAAAAAAAGAGACGGTTGTGATTTGAATGTGCTAAAAGACAAATGATGATGTCTCAAAAGAGAAGATGTTTGGAATATTATAAGGAGGAAAAAAGGGAAATACTAAAAAGATGCATACGTAGGAAGGAAAAATGCTGTAAATATGAACAGCTTCGACGCGAAAGAATACGTATTTACGAAGAGAATAGAGAAAACTTTTCATGGAAGGAAACGCGGGAAGGTTAAGAATGATGAGTAAAGGGGAATCTGCATAGATAATAGAATAGGGAATGGTGCTTTCGAAACTGATGAAATGAATGTGAGAGAGTGTGAAGGGAAAAGAAGTAGAGATGGAGGGACTACTAAGTTAAGTATAAGAGGTGATAGTAATATGATGTGAATTTGGATAGTGCAAGAAGAAATTAGTATTTTGGGATAATGTAATTAGTAGGGAGGAGGGTAATGGTATAGGGTGAGAAAAATTGTAAGAAGGTAAAAATCTGCAAAGCATTAGATTGGGAATAACTGGTGAAATGATCAAATATGGAGGCGAGATGGGTATTTGAATGGATTTGGAAGTTGGGTAAAAAAGAATATAATATATATAATATATATATAATATTATAAATATAATAAATATATATATATATATATAATATTATATATATATATATAATATCTAAAATTAAAATATATAAATATATAATATAATAAGACCAAATAAATGTAAAATAATTGAAAAAAAAAACAAGGTTAAAAATTAATTATTTAATTTTAAATAAAGATTTATTTAATTATATTAAGGAGGAGTGGTGGAGGGGTGTAAATAGTTTGTTGTAGATTAGAGAAATTGAATGAATATAGTATATATATATACTATATAATATATATAATATATAGTAGATATAATAATATGTAAATATATAATATATATATATATATAATATATATAATAATATATTATGATATATTATATATAGGTGTTTCTAAAGTCTTTTATAACGTTGGAGAGTTCATAGAGGCGGTCGAGATGACTAACTTTATTAAGTGGTAAAACTTACGTAGGTCCACGGTTACCCCGGAAATAAATGAATTATAACTTAAGATTCATGTATTTTATATTCTCTCGAGTATCACTCGAGGCATTGTTATTGTGGAACACAACCCGTTCTATTAATCGATCGAGCCCTCTTCTGCGCTCCTTACGGGTTAACCGTTGATCTACGTGACTTTTGATACCTGAAAAAAAGTTGGTTATCTCTGCTTTCTCCATCAAGCCTTCAACTTTGTAAATTAACTTTAGGAACACCCTGTATATTTCTTATAATTTTGGTATCTCGAGAGTCAAGTGTAAAATTTATGGCCAATTGCTAATATAAAACTTTTGGTTAAGTTTCTAAACCTTTTCATTATATTTTTTAAATATTTTATATCTCATTAAATCAAATGTAAAATTTTATATCTATATATTTGTCAGATAAGGTTTACATTTAGAATAATTAAAATTGCTATTCTTTATTTCATCATGATTTTAAACATTAAAATTTACATTTATCATTTCTTTGAGGTCTCTCATCTACAATTATACTTGCTTTAAGGTTCAAAAGAATTCATATAAATTATTTTAAGTTTTTGATATTTGTTCATAGAAAGTTAGTGAAAGTTATACTTGAAAGTATAACATTATATATACCGATGATTGACTAGATGAAAACATTGAAGTTTAAAGGGTAAAGTAGGAGAAGAGTAATAAGGACAGACGTTCGAGAATTACACTTGTGTACTGCAACTTACGTACTATAAGTGTTATTGTCCGTCCTAATAGGTAAATGTTTATTGAGTCAGTCAGTACTGTGAGTACTATTGTCCGTCCTACTAGGTCATTGTTAATTTTAAGAAATACTTACGTTGTGGTGTCTTGTTGTACATCTTATGTACTAGGTCACGTAAATTAGTCGCAATAAGATTGTAATCGGTTTATAAAGTATATGTTACCTATATTATATGTGCTTAACATGTTTCGCCAGTTATCTTATACAAGAAAAGAAATAAAAATGAGAAAATTTTGAGAAAATAAAAACAAAAAATATGATGTATGAAAATGCTATGAAATTTAATAACACTATAGAGTTATGTATCTGCTTTATATGTTACGCTTTAATCGTATTACGTTCTTGTATTGCTTAAACTAGCTTGGATTTATTTTTTGTCTTTTTAATAATAGTTCATGCCTTGAAAAATTCTTGAAATATTGAAATTCATAAATAAACGGTATACCTGCTTTTAATAATTTTTAAATCAAATAATAAATGCACTCTTTCTTTATTAAAATGCTAACTATATGATGAAACTTCCCTTAACGATAATAATATCTGGGATCGACCTGAACCAACAAATCAAAGTCTAAAGAAACTAACTGCCTACACTTTCAACTTCTCTATGACTATCAATCTTTGCCAATTGTTATGCTTCAGGATCTCTGGAATAATTTAGAGTAATTGGAAGATGAATTGTGTGTTAAATAATTAGATTGACATACAAAACATTAATTATCAATAAATTATAATTAATAAATTCCTTCACATAAAATTTCAAATGTAAAGAAGGGAGCTTATAATTAAAGTCACCTACCCCCGTGACTTTGCCTAAAAGTCAATCTAATCGTATTTTTTTCCAACGGCCCAGGTTACTGAGCTCCAAATTGTGAAACTGACATCAGCTGGATCGGCGGAATGTGTTTAGTGTGTGTATGTAAAATTTGGTAATATAAAATTGGTTTTATATAACTTCTTTTCAATATTTTAATCGTAGGTTGCAATTAAGCTTTGTTTCGTGCCTTAAAAAACTTGTTTGTTTTATATATCTAAGAGTGATGACAAATTCACCGTTTCCCTTACATTAGATGATTGGCATTGTTGCTACCTCGGGGAGGTGTGCGTGCGTCAAACATCAATAGATTGTCCATTTAAAACTTGTAGGTGAATACCAAAATTACTATTAGAAGGCTTGCGTATATAATATTCGTATAGACATTAATAAATATAATGTTATATATGCAGCTCAATAGATTATTTTACAGAAAAATAAATATGTGTCCGATCGCTTAGGGTGTTTCACTTTCTCTTGTAATTTAGATGTGTGTTTGGCCGCTAACTCATATTGTAAGTGAATATTGGAGAATAATAACGCGCTTTTTTGTTAAATTTTGGAGTAATCAAAATAAATGCGAGTTGTTTTGGAATGGTTAATTTAAATAATAGAGACAACGTAAGTGTATTGAAACTAATTTTTTATAATATATTTTCATGTTAGATCAAGAGGTGAAATAAGGAATTAAAAACTAATCTAATCACGATATAGTATGATGTACCTGAAAAGTCAGCCTTGCTACAGAACGAATTAAAGTCTTAAATAGTAATATAATAATATACTATGAATAAACTATAAGCTATATAGTATATATATATATATTTATATATATATATATATATGATATATATAATATAATATATATATATAGATATATTTAGTATAACACCCCCCCCCCTATAAAGTTATATATAGTATATATATAAGTAATATAATATGATATATATATATAATATATATATATATATTTATAATATATATATATATATATATATATATATATATAGATATATAATATATATATATAATCATATAAATATATAATATAGTAATAATCATATATATATATTTATATAAATAATATATATATATATACTATATATTATAATATATATTATATATATAAATAATACTAAATATGATATATATATATTATTATATATAAGTATATATATTTATTACTATATAGTATATATATATATATATAAAATATATATAATATAATATAGTATGAAATAACACTGTATAAATATAATAGTAAATATTTTTGGATTCAGTGAAAAAAGTTTTATAATAAACGAAATCATATATAGTTTATTTATATATATATATTATATATATATATAGTAATATATATATAATATATATATATATATATATATATATATATATATATATAATAATATATATAGATATAATATATATATATATAATATATATATATAGTATTATACTGTAAAATACTATATATATATAATATATAATAATATATATATATATTTAACTTTAATATTATATATTATTTATATAATTATATTATATCATATATATATATATATTATATGATATATAAATTTACTGTAATAATTATATATATATATAATATATGATAGTATATAATAATATATATATAATATATATATTATTACTATATAATATTATATATTCTATATACTATAAATATATATATATACTAATAACAATATATACATAATATAATATATATATATATATCTATATATATATACTAATTTTATATATATTATATATATATATAATAACAATAATATATATTAATATAATATATATATAGTAGTATATTAAATATATAGAGTATATATTATTTAATATGTATATCATTAATATATAATATATTATATATATATAATATATATATATAATATCAATGACTACTATCATATTTATATATATATAATCATTATTAATATTTAATCTATATACATATATATATAATATATATAGTATATATATATTATTTATAATATATATATATATATATATAATATTATATCATAAATATATAATAATATACTTATATATATGATATATATAATATATTAATATGGCTATTTATAAGAAAATGTTGACTCCAGGAACCGAAAAAATCAATAAAAATGTACGATTTCAATGATTAAGGTAAATGACATTAAGTAAATACTGGATTTTCAAAATGTAATTTAATTATAAATTGATTTAAGCAAAATTAAAAGCAAATTGGACAATATATTTTTTGTGGCTATCCACAACCTAGTAGTCTTTAATAAATAAATGAGTAGCTTTTGGCACGTTGCTTAGGCTATTTATTTCAAAAGTTTATTGATGAATGTAATGAGGTAAACGTGTTGTAGGAAACACACTTGACAATATAAAATTGATATTTGGATATTTGTTTATATATTTACATGTTTTGATCCGGGGTGGGGCCTTCCGGCCCCCCCTCTATAATCATCCCCGCCCGTCCCCCCGACCAGAGCGGGTGGCCGCCGCTGGCAAGCTTCGCGGGTCGGGGGAGTTTTTTAAATAAAAATACCCATAAATTATAATAATAATTGAAAATCAAAAAATAAAAATGAAAGAACTTAGAAAAATTAAATTCCTATTAATAATTATAAAATAATAATAGCATAATAATAATAATGAATAATGAATAATAATAATAATAATAATAATAATAATAAATAATGAATGATAATAATAAATACATAATAATCTTTGTTAATTTCTTAAAAAATTAAAATGCAAAAAAAAAAATAAATGAAAATAATAGAAATTGCAGCAAAAAGAAAAGCGCGAAATTCGTTGTTTTTTTATCGAAAATTTCCCCCGTATAAACGGGGTCAACATTTATAAAAATGTATATATATAATATACTATATATAATAATAATATATAATATATATATATATACTAACTATATATTATATTATATATAATATATACTATATAATATATATGATATATAAATAAGTACTATATATATATATATAATATATATATACTATAAATATATATAAATAATATATTATTAAATATATATTATTTATATTTATTTTTAGATTCAGTGCACAAAATGTAATAGAACAAGTCATACTATATATAGCTATTACGTATATATTATATATATATATATTATATATATATTATATATATATATTATATCAATATCTATATATATTATATATATATTATATATAGTAATATATATATATATATATATGATATATTTATATTATATTATATAATATATATATATATACTATATATATAGTAATAATATATATTAAGATGGCAGGAGTGCCTGGCGAGGATATCTCCTTTTTCTTCTACCTCCATTTCACAAGTCGTTGTTCTTTTTGTTGTTTCTCCTTTTCGAATATAAGTTTGACAATATACTACCTAGCTTCTGGTAGACTGTTCCATTCCTGGTGGGTCATATTCTTTTCACCAAGCTGGGACTATCATTTCACAGGCTCAGTAATCATATTAACGTAAATCGTTTAACACCTTTTTTAAACTTATGCCTCCTTTGCTGTAGGGATAGAAATAGTTTTATTGATGATTGAATTTTATTAAACAATTAAGTTATGCTAATATAAGTAACTTGCCGGGCGAATGCAAATTACTTATTTAACATTATTTTTCTCAAGTACACCTTAAATCAACGAATGTTTTACAAAATTACTATCTGATTCTTTGGCCAAATGCATGAAAGAACAAAAATGTATAAGACAGTTTTGGGCAGAAATTTTTAAATGCAACAAAATAACTAAAAAAAACTTCCAAATTTAAACATGTAAAAAAATATTATAAGATAAAAAACATTACATTCTTAAAACACATTATTTCATCAAATACGTAATGTAAACAAGACGGTAATAAAACATAGGTAATTATAAATTAAAATCAATACTTTTTATAGTACATAAAAAGTGTTAAAATCACAACTTTTTTGTGTTATATTATTCTGAAATCCTTTTTGTTATCTTAAGAAGAGCTAACTTATATTTTGGGCCCAGTATGTTTGAATAAAAGAGTAATTTATTCCTTTTACAATCACTTTGAACACTTGGTGTCCCAAAAGCGGAGCACTTTAAGGGAAGGTCCTGATCTTTACTGCCAGCATTTTTGAGGCAGCCCCCCACACTAAAATGGAAAATAAAGTTCCTAAATTTTCAGCATTTTGATAAGCTGATTCCTGATGTATAAAATGTTCGTTTTCAAGTGTTTGTTTGTTTTCTTGCTGTGGCATCATGTTTTGCTATTTTTATATTTTTTTAAATTTATGTTTTAAGACATTTTGTCGACATTCCCAACTACGGAATTGAATTTTCGAAATACTTTCAACTTGAAGCTTACAAAGATTGGGAACTATTATCTTAATTTATATTTTTATGAACGGATATTTTTTGACATTTGAAACCAACAATATCAAGGCAATTGTGCGGCTTTTTAAACCTACTGTGTGTTGGGTTTTCAATAGAAAAATATCGTAGATTTTTTTTGGTTATTCCGATTCTTGCATGAATTTTCAAAGTCATTTGTAGTCGGGGAGTGATACACATTTTATCTTAGGATCAGTTTTTCTTGTATAACTGCAATAGTTTTTGAAAAATTCTTAGTAACAAATTTAAAAAAAATTTTGGAAATGTTTTAAAATTTTTTTGTTGTAGCATATACAAAAAAATTATTTTAAGTAAAAGAGATGAAGCCTCGCAAGACTCGTATACCGCCCTGATAAGTTTGGATGTTGATAAGGATGTGTAGAAATAAAAAATCTCTATTGTCAACTTTTTAAAAATGTGAAATACTTACTATAATTAAATTAATCGTGTAGATATATATATATATATATATATATAAATTATATGATATAATATATATATATATATAATATATATATATATATATATATATATATATATATAGATATATATACATAATATCTATAATATATATCATATATATATATATATATTATAGTATATATATATTTTATATAGTAAAATATTTTTAGGTTTTAATTGCTCATGTTACTGCCCACTATATATAGTATAATATATATAATATATTATATATATATAATAGGATTTTTTGAGTAGCTATACAAAAAAATTATTTAAGTAAAAAGATGACCTCGCAAGACTCTAATAACGCCCTGATAAAATTTGATGTTGAAGAAATGTGTAGAAATAACAATCTCTATTTCACTTTTTAAAATGTGAAATAATTGTAACTTAATATATATATATAGTATATATATATATATAATATTAGTATATATATATATATAGTATATAATATATTATATATATATATTATATATAATATATATATATATATATATATAATCCTTGCATTGCTCATGTTACTAAAAGCCCACTTATGCGTGTGTTGCATATATATAAGTATATATATATAATTATTATATATATATTATAGTATATATATAGTATATATAATATTTATATATATAATACTGCTATATAGTATATATATATATATATATATATATATATATTATATAAATATATATATATATATTTTATCTATATATATATATATTGATATATTATATATATATATATGATAGTATTATATATTATAATACAATATATATATATAAAATCTTATTCACCTGCATTGCCCATGTTACTACCCCTTTATGCGTGATATCCAGACTCACTCGCTTTGCCTCAGATTTGTTCTCGGGGATTTGTGGTTTACTTCAAGAACGTATCGGAACGCCGAACCAATATGAACAGAAGTTCAGCGTTTTACACTGAGCTAAACCGCAAATGTAGTCATGACTAGCATTTTGATAGCATTTAATTTATAATCCGAATAAAATAATTGTTTGTTTTTTACGAATTATTTATTAAGTTTATTTCTGAGTACTAAAATTATTTTTTTTCAATGGTTAATGTAATCAGGTTTGTTAAAATAATTATATAAGTCCTAATAGTATATATATATAAGTAGGTATCTTATATATATAAATTATATATATATATATAATAATATATATATATATATAGTATATCTTATATATGATATATAGTATATATATATATATATATATATATATATATATATATATATAATATATATATATATATATATATATATATATATATATATATATATATATATATATTATTTTTGTATTATATTATTATATTTTTTATAAAAATAATATATATATAAGAATATATTATTATATATTATTAATATATATATATTAAAGCAGGCCTAGGAATTAAACTCATAGCTACCACATGTTGAGGGAGTGTAACGTCGTCACTTACTTTAATTACCTTGGATGAAATAATCTGAACAGGCCCCCAGACGATGCCACACAGACCAAAGGGGTTTACGCCACTAGATGACAGTAACTTCTCAACCACTAAGATTATAATGGATCTGACGGATCCTGAACTCTTGTATAAAATATACTGACTTACCAAAACCTTATATGACCAAGAAGAAAGTGTCAACTTGCGAGGGGTTCGTTTTTAGCTTAAGGCCAGACAACAAATCAATAAATATAGAGCAATTAAATAAATGAATAAAATGGCTTTGAGAATAATTGACACGACAGTTTATATATATATATATATATATATATATATATATATATATATATATATATATATATATATATATATATATATATATATATATATATATATATTATATGTATATATATATATAAATAAATATAATATACATAATATTTAATATTACATATATAACAATATAATATATATATCTATATATATATATTTATATTATATAATATATATATATATATATATATATACTATATATATATATATCATATTAATATATTATACATACTTATAAATATATATTATATATATATATATATATCATAATTATTTATTAAAATAAATAAATAAACAAATATCTTTCAAAATATGTTCCAGACCATAACTATTTATATACTGCACAAATATTATATCCCCATATATTATGAGATAATCCTAATCACAATAAAAAGGGTATAATAAAAAGAATCAAAAAATAAGTTAAAAAAAATCAATGAAACATAATAAACTATTTTAAAATTTTAATTTGAATAATGCAAAGCTAAACGCATTGAGTATTATAATTCAAATTCCGAAAAATAATTTCTATTTTAAAAGATCAAAGCATATAATGTTTAGTACCAACAAAAAGATAAAAAAAAATACCTTAATGAAATAATTTAATAAAATTAAATTTGCATGTAATACAGCTGACAGTAAATAAGACGACCAACAGTTTACACATTAAACGTTATGTAATTAAAATGCCCAATTAATATTTGAATTAATTGAGATTAGTAAATATTAATTAAAGATATATTATAATAATTTTAAAAAACTT
Organism: Trachelipus rathkii; assembly: GCA_015478945.1. NCBI lineage: Eukaryota > Metazoa > Arthropoda > Malacostraca > Isopoda > Trachelipodidae > Trachelipus > Trachelipus rathkii. Next base: position 3,837 of record JABUQX010031413.1, on the reverse strand, counting down.
ACAAAAAAATAATTATCAAAAGCGAAACTTAGAATATTACGCTTTAAAATAATCCAAAAATGCTAAATAATAATAATAGGTTACATACAAAGAAAAAGTAACAGTACATTGGCTTCAAAATGCAGGAACTACAAAATCGCTGGGAATTACTATAACTACAAAACTGCATTCAATATCTATGCGGCTAATAAAAACATTGATTACCAAAAAGGAACTTTTAAGGAAATATTTATCACAACAAGAAAAACCCTATTAACATATAAAATAAAATACCGATTTAAACATCCAAAAAAGAATACACTGATAATTAAACACAGGTAATACGATTTGCGAACACAGGTATACATAATATTTATTGCAGACGAACCATAAATACAAAGGGGTAATTTTTATCGAAGAACGATAAGAGAAATGGTTTATCTCACAGGAATTATCTGACAAATTGCAGCGCGCCGCAGTGATTGCAGGACAAGTGCTCTGTTCACACTAACGGGAACAAAATAGCTTTTTAAGTTTTAAATACTTGGAATATACACATTGATATCTTCATGAAGCAGCAATCTCACAGCTTTTACATCAGGTGAATTGAATTGAAAAATCAAACCTTTGTTTTTCGATTGAGTCACCGCTGACTCCTCCGTCATCAAAACTCCGGCTTCCTACACAAATACCGACGCCTTAATTAAGAAGGTGGGGCGCGACAATCCTGAACAAAGTTTTAATTAACATAAAAATAAAAAAAAGAAACATATTGTTAAATTCATCCTCAAGAAATGTAGTTTTAAAGCATGGATATAAAGCAGGACTTCCTTCAAATTAATTTAAAATAATAAAATGCATTGTGGTCCTTTTGCCCTTTAAAGGTAATGAAAATACTTACAATAAATTATTTTTTATTTAATTTTAAAAATATATCTTAAAATTATTTACACTAAATTCCTAAATTTGACTAGATAAAGTAATATAATAATAATATATAATAATAATAATAATAATAATAATAATAAATAATAATAGATAATAATAATAATAAAATATAATAATAATAATAATAATAATAATAATAATAAATAATAATAATAGTAAAAATATAAATAATAATATATAAAATAATAATAATGATAATAATAATAGATAATAATAAATGAATAATAATATAAATAATAAATAATATGAAATAATAATAAATAATAGTTTCAAAGGCCAATAAGAGCTGCGACCCAGGTAACTGCACTTAATAAATTATCATTGGTGGTTATTATTATGCATCTTTCTATAAATTAAAATAAAATTGATATTGCTTTATACAATATAGAATATATATAGAATATAGAAGTATATTCTACTATATATCATATAGTATATATATTATATATATATATAGTATACTATTAATAATATATATAATACCAGGGGAAAACATGATTGAAAATGCTCTTGGCAAGATAAGCAGAACTCTTTGAGAAATGACTTCGAGATGCAAGGATTTTCAAACAGAGGGCATGTTTCCAATCGTTATATATTATAATATATATATATATATATATATTATATATATATATATATATATATATATATATAAATAATACATTATACTATATAATATATATATACTAATATATATACTATATATATATATACTATACTATAATAATATATATATATATTAGTATTCTACTTTTAAATCATTTGAGATGGAAATTATGATAATCTTTATTTAGGTAGAGCAGTACTTTATTGGCTTTGGGTTATAGATTATAAGTTTATATCATATATAGGTGGAATATATATATATATATATATAATATATAACTAATATATATATATATATATATATATATATAGATATATATATATATAGTATGATAATATAATATTGATGGTATATATAGTATATATTGTAGTATATATATATAGTATATATATATGATTTGATATATATATATAGTATAGTGTTAATTGTATTATTTAGTAGTAGGTTGTTTATATTATATTGTAATAGTTAGTGGAGGGGTTATTATATTACTATATAGGTGAGGAAGTTATTAATGATATATACTATATATATATAGTAATATTAAGATGATATTAGTATTATAGTATATACTATGTTTGTATGTTACGAACATTTGTGTAGGTGTAGTCTGTACGTTTGTATCACTTGCGGCAGAGTTTACTACTTTTTTTACTTTTTTTTAGCAGGTTGGTCATGGAAATTTTAATAAATCAAGCATGTGAAATTGAAGTAAGGTTATATAGTTGGTGCAAGTTTGCGGCAAGTTTTTTTTCGAATATATTTCCCAGGAAATTTATAATCAAAACTTGCATCTGGTGTAATGCTGTCTGGGAGGTGGATGGAAAGTTATTGCGCAAGCATTAAGAAGTATTTTTCATCAGAATATTTCCTTTTTTTAACGCAATTAGCTAGGTTAAAGCCTGCGTCATAATAAACGTCCTTAAGCAAGATAATATGCATATATACTTTGATTTTAACATTCACTTGAAAATCGAGAAATTTGCCAGACAAGACAATGGCTAATATACTTTGCCGCAGTGTAGGTTTTCACGATTGATCACAAACTTGCAAAAACTCGAAATATTTCCGAGGCAAAATTTCACGCACGTTTTGCTTGGAAAAATGCTCTCTGAGATATATATATATATATATATAATATAATATAATATAATATATAATATATATATATATATATATACTATATATATATATTGATATATATAATATATATATAATATAATATGATTGATATATGATATATATTAATTTATAGTATTAATTTTATATATATATATATATTATATATATAATATATAATATAATTATTATATTACTATATTTATATATAGATATATATGATATATATATTATTAATAAATATATATATATATATTATATATATATATATATATATATATATATATTTATAATTATATTAATATATATATATATACATATATGATAGTAATATATATATATATTATATATAATAATATATATATTATATATATATATGATATATATATATTATATATATAGTATAGTATAATAGTAATATATATATATATATAGTATATATATTAACTATTATAAGTTAGTGGATGATAGGATTATTTAATTTAATACTATACTATATATATATATTATATAGTATATATATATATATATTTAATATATATTATATATATATATAATTATATATTATGTTCTGTGCTTTTACTATATATTATATTATATATATATACTATATATAGTATCATTTATATTCAAGAAAGAATTTGCAAACAATCTAAATCCGAAACGAGTTAATTAGATTTATCTGAAATGGGAAGAGATTAAATACCTAAAATTGGCAAGCATTTTTTTTCTTCAACATTGTTTTTCGTTTCTGGAAATATTGTGTTTATTCCCTATAGCTTTTTATAAATTTCTAAATATGCATTATTCTCACTATCGTGTTACTCTTATTAAAAAAAAGTATCAGGTTATTCGCTTTTATGTTATTTGAATCCAAGTTCTGTGATATATATTATTTATATATATATATATATATATATATATATATATATATATTATATATAATTATTATGTATATATATATATATATAATATATATATAATATATTATATATTAAAAATATATATATATATATATATGTAAAATATATTTATTATATATATATATATATATAATATATCATATATAATAATATATCATATATTAATTATATAATATAATATATTATATATATATATATATAATTATATATATTATATATATAATTTATATATAGTATTAAGCGTAACGATTGTTTTGTCAA
>JABUQX010031412.1:37500-40000 GCA_015478945.1 Trachelipus rathkii | reverse complement strand
ATATATATATATATATATATATATATATATATATATATATATATATAATAACCATAACTATATATATATATATACCTATATATATATATATATATATATATATATATATATATATTACACAACATATTTTCTTTTAAAAGGAACATTAAATTTGAAATAATAGACTTCATCATTAATAAAATAAATTGACTTTTCATTCTTTTTTTAACCTAATTTAATTTTACCCTAATCATGAAAAATTTAAACAAAATTGTAAATACTTTACCTAAAATTTTTGACTGGAAAACGCTTGGGCATTATTCATGGACCATATGGGTATGTATGTATATATATAATATATATATATAGTAACAATATATATATGTAAAGAAAGTTGGTTTTTCTTATATATAATAATAATATATATAATAATATAATAAAATTATAATCTTATGAAGAGAAATGAATTTTATATTTTTGCATTAATCGTATTTATTTGTTTCTACACTGAAATTGAAAAATAAATTTAAATTCAAATTAAAAATTACTCGTGAAGTAATAAAAGTGAAATAGAGTATACTTTTAAGAAATTGATTCATACAAAAGCAGAACTTGACCTCTACGTCTTTAATATTGATTATTTCAAATGTTCGTCCTTAAAATGGCATCAGAATCGTTTAGTCTATCAAGTTGACTCCTCTAAATGCTACATGGAGTTGGAAACACCTATCAGCCGTTTGTTTGTTCCCATGTATGGATCAAATCTGCAGTTGACGCTAACTCCCAATCCCAAGTGCTAATAGTGATTAATTTTTAATAGTGATATTTTTATTAATTAGTATTATTAGTGTTGTTAGTAGTAGTGGTAATAGTTAGTGTTGTTATTCTAATAGTGTTAGTGTTAGTGAAGGTAATATTGCTGGAATTATGAACTTCATTGTTGTTGTCAATAATAACAGCGATGTATGTATATTTAAGTATGTGTATGTATATATATATATATGTGTGTATTTTTGTATTTCATATTTATTTATATAAAGCCCCCGATAGCTCAGTGTTAGAGCACTCGCCCAACAAAGAGAGAGGGTCCCAGGTTCGCAACTGGTCGGGTGGGAGAATGTGACTATTCTCTCCTGGGCTTGGCTCAGATCCTGCTCCGGACGTTAAATGTACACCCTCTAGTTGGGCTCTGCTTGCGTGAGGCTGTGGTGTTTATCTGTAAAATATATATATATAATATATATATATATATATATATATAATATATATATATATATATATATATATATATATATATATAATAATAATAATATAATATAATATATATATATATATATATATATAATATATATATATGCTAACTAATATATATATATATAGAAATATATTTTTTAATAATTCGACATAACTATGTATATATTTATTTGCGTGTATATATATATATATATATATATATATATATATATATATATATATATATATATATATATATATATATATATATATATATAATAAAATATATATATATATATATATATATAATATATATATATATATATATATATAACTAACTCTCTTTCTTTATATATATATATATATATATAGGTCAGAGTGTCTAAAGCTGACATCATGTAACTATAGAACGGCAGCACCTACAGTAAAACAAATTGCATATTTGGAATCAGCGGAAAATTCTAAGGAGGGGTTTTTAATTTTTTTTTTTTTTTTTTTTTTGTTTTTTGGAAATCGACAATTAAAAAATTAAATTAGGGGGCTCAAGCCGACGGGGAACAGAGGGGACAGAAGTCCCCGTCGCCAGAGGCCGAGAGACCCCGACTCATGCCATCTTTGCGGTTTACCGTGGTATTCCTTTAGTTAAAAAAAAATTATTACCTTTACAATATGCTATTACTTTAATTACAAGAAAAAATTTTTTTACCTCTTAACATACGTTTCCAAATTTAAATTCTTCATCTAAATTGATTTTTAATCTCTTTTAGAATATTTTTTTCCAAATATTTTGAAATATAAAAAATCAAATAATAATGAAATAACAATCTAAATATATAAAAATACTATAGTAATGAAGATATGTTGCTTCACATTTATTCGTTTTTCAGTCGTAGGCTGAGCATTGCCTGGCTACTTAATTTAGATGATAAAAATATCGTCAATTGCTTTGAGAAAATTATGGCTCGTTGTTATATTTCCGACGAATAAAAAAAATAAAATAAAAATAAGAAATTAAAAACCCCTCCTTAGGAATTTTCCGCTGATTCAAATATGCAATTTGTTTTTGCTATTAGGTGCTGCCGCTCTATATAGAGATATATTATGTCAGTTTTAGACACTCTGATATATATATATATATATATATATATATATATATATATATATATATATATATATATATATATATATATATATATAAAAATATATAATATAATATATATATATATATAATATATATATATATATATATATACTTCTTTATATAGCAATAATATGTAGCAATATTGTA
>JABUQX010031412.1:20000-25000 GCA_015478945.1 Trachelipus rathkii | reverse complement strand
TTAAATAAAAACTTATTTACTTAAATTAAGAGTAAAATTCATTCTATATTCATGAACACAAAAATAGAATTTCTTGAGTGATCTTAAAATTCTTGGAATGTTTCGTTTGTTCTGAATTCTTGGAACAATGTACATAAACTTCAATAAGGGTTTGATTCAAAATATTAACGTAAATAAATAAATAAAAAGTATAAATGTAAAAAAATTAAATATATATAGGTTTCTGATTCAGGTACAGTAAACAATCATTGAAGGAACAGTTTTAAAGAAAATGACTCTTAATTGAACAATTTTCTTACAAAATTACTTTTAAATTAGCATTCAAAGGACAAAAGTAGAATAAAATGCCTTTCAAAAATAATTTTGAATTAAATTGTCTTCCACATAGTAATAATTTGCAGTGAAAATAACTCATAAAAAAAAATTAGATAAGATGCAATTCAAAGAATCAACTTTAAAATAATTATAACTTTCAAATGAATATTTTTGAAAGAAAATGTTCTTCAAAAGAATAAAGACTCTGCCCTATTCTCTATACTTCTACTGATTTTAACTATTCCGTCATTTCATCCCTAATCGACTTAAATATCGACGACCTCAATCACCTTTCATTACTTATTTCATTTGAAAGGCGTTAAAGTCAACAATAAATAATTAATGACACCAGAGTGGTTTTGGAGCATCTGATATCTGATTTTTTTTTCTAATTATGGCAGAGAAAATGTGGTTGTTCCCAATTCCTCAAATATTCAGTTACCTCAGTTCTCGTTATTTCGGTATAATTTTCCGCACAACTAAAATATCTTCATCGACAACCTAAGAGTTCCTCTGTTTTTAATATCCTTGATGTTTCCTTTTTCCTTGGGGTTTTGAGGGGCAATCCAAACCTCGTCACACTCCCCGAATTGTCTACTCTGAATAAGGGAGTCACCCTTTTTGTATAGTGTACGCTTCACAACTCACTGCTCTCCCTGACCCTATATTGCAAAGGATTCTTCTAAACTCTCATTTCGTCCTTTAAAAGAGCCCATGTGACTCGTTTTTCCAAACAGTCTCATCCATCTTCTCTTCAATTCCTTGTCCCCAGACTTCAAGAGCTGTTCTCATTCTTGGATGTATTATCAACTAATAAGGTTTTAAGTTATGGTTTCTTTTATTTCCTCACTTTCTTAACTTCTACACTATCGAGGAAGTGTATCTGATAAGGTCAAGTTTTTAGCCTGATATATATATATATATATATATATATATAAATATATATATAGTATATATATATATATATATATATATATATATATATATATATATATATATATATATATATATATATATATATATATATTATTATATATATATAAGTAATGTATAACATTTAGTGTTTTGCATAAAATTGTGCTTTAAAATACAGCTTTATTAAATAATGCAAATATAATGATATCACTATCATATACACAATATAGTATGATATATATATATATATATATATATATATATATATATATATATATATATATATATATATATATATATATATATATATATATATATATATATATATATTCAAATACTTAGATAGAATAATCTTAAAATCTTTATAAAAATAATATAAAATAAAAATTACAACCGATAAATGCAAATTTTTCCAAATTACTATAATATAATATAGTAAATGAAGCTTAAAAATAGAAAAAAAAAAATATATATATATATATATATATATATATATATATATATATATATATATATATATATATATATATATATATATATATATATATATATCATATATTTATTTATATATATATATATATATATATATATATATATATATATATATATATATATATATATATATATGTAGTACTCCATTATAACTTTGTAAAAATTTTAATTTATGTTCGTACTTATGCTAAGATTTGCGCGAGCAAAATTTTAGCATAAGTCGAAATGAAATGATATATAAACCCGTCCTGTTGAGATACTCTTCAGTCAGATACAGAGTCAGATAAAATTAACAATAAGAATCAGAAGAAATAAATTCACTCAAGATACTCTCTCCAGAAATCCTCCCGGCAAGAGAGGTAAATTTCAAGGAAAGGGCTGCGACTCTGAATTTCGATCACAAATTTTCGCTAAAACGAAGAGTCAGAGGCAAGGGTGGAAAACGCGCTGGAAAGTCTGTGACTACCAATTCGCCTACGAAGAGAGAGTATCTCAACAGAAGGGACTTTTGTTACTTTACTTTCATTGAATATCTTTATTACTTATGTTGAATAAAAACCTCATTCAAAATATGGATCTTTAAATTACCATCATCCTCTTATATAGGGTGCTTGCTCACAAAAGAAGCACCAATCTAGCAAGTCCTACCCTATATAATTGGTGAACCCGGAGAAGAACACCCAGAACTTCACTCAGCGCCTTCTGAAAAACAAAGAAAATGAAGAAAAAGAAAAAACTACAATAATACTAAAAATCCCAATCAGAACACTCGGAGAAAATGACTCAAGCAAATGAACATTATCAAAACGAACTTCAATTTTCATTTTTAATTAATTTTGGATTATGGTCTTCACCTTTTCACAACTATCACAGTTCGAGGATTCATCGCTAGACATAGCAAACTTCCTTTTCGGCATGGATTTCTTTCATCATTCAAGTTTGGATTATGGGCAGAAACTCATTTTTGGATTCCACTACGAACTTGATTCCTTTTCGAATTCTAAATGGTTCTGTGACCGCTCCCTTTTATGTATGAAGAAATTTTTCAAATAAAGGACCTAAATTTCAAGCAACTTCGCCTCTACATATGTAACTTCCTTTACGGTATGGATTTTCATCATTTTAAGTTTGGATTATGGGCAGAAACTCATTTTTGGATTCCACTACAAACTCTGATTCCTTTTCGAATTCTAAATGGTTCTGTGACCTCTCCCTTTTATGTATGAAGAAATTTTTTCAAATAAAGGACCTAAATTTCAAGCAACTTCGCCTCTACATATGTAACTTCCTTTACGGTATAGATTTCTTTCATCATTTTAAGTTTGGATTATGGGCAGAAATTCATTTTTGAATTCCACTACGAACTTTGATTCCTTTTCGAATTCTAAATGGTTCTGTGACCGCTCCCTTTTATGTATGAAGAAATTTTTCAAATAAAGGACCTAAATTTCAAGCAACGTCGTCTCTACATATGTCAAGCAATGTTTCTCTCGTAACTACAGCTTTGAAAACTATTTACGTGCGCATTGATCAAATCATGGATACATTAGAAACGCCTTATACTGGACCTTTCCTTGGATTCGATCGATGTGGCCTATTTAACTTGTGAAAACTCAATTGTTCCATATCAAGAATTATGTATTAACATTTTTGTACTTTTATGCATTTAAATGTTTGTATGTTTGTTTATATCTAACGGATATAACCAAATATGCTTGTGTTTGAATGCACCTTTTATTTTCTGTATATATAACATTATTGTATTTTTATGTATTCAAATATTTGTATATATGTTTAGATCTTCGGATGTAACCAGTTATGCTCGTATTTGAATATACTATTTTTGCCTTCAAATGTTTGTATGTCTACTTATGTCTTCGGACATAATTAGATATGTTTGCATTTGAAAGTACTTTAACTTTATGTATTTTAGTTATTATTTTTACCTCATTGATATGTCTTATATGTTTGTGCGCATTGTTAAATGCCCACAAATATGTATACATTTGAATGAAGGTTAATTTTTATATCTTGTATAATTATTATAACATACTTTCTCACTCCGTGTTTAGAGTGGGAAGTAATGTAGTACTCCTTTATAATTATTTTAGCATAAGTCGAAGTGAAATGATATATAAACCCGTCCTGTTGAGATACTCTTCAGTCAGTCAGATAAAATTAACAATAAGAATCAGAAGAAATAAATTCACTCAAGATACTCTCTCCAGAAATCCTCCCGGCAAGAGAGGTAAATTTCAAGGAAAGGCTGCGACTTGAATTTCGATCACAAATTTTCGCTAAAACGAAGAGTCAGAGGCAAGGGTGGAAAACGCGCTGGAAAGGCTGTGACTACCAATTCGCCTACGAAGAGAGAGTATCTCAACAGAAGGGACTTTGTTACTTTACTTTCATTGAATATCTTTATTACTTATGTTGAATAAAAACATCATTTCAAATATGGATTTTTAAATTACCATCCTCTTATATAGGGTGCTTGCTCTCAAAAGAAACCACCAATATATAAATATATATATATATATATATATATATATATATATATATATATATATATATATATATATATATATATATATATATATATATATATATATATATATTTATATATATATATATATATATATTTATATAGATAGTTAAGCTATATATATATATACATATATATATATATATATATATATATATAAATATATATATATATATATATATATATATATATATATATATATATATATATATATATATATATATATATATATAGTATATACGGTCCTTATATATATATATATATATATATATATATATATATATATATATATATATATATATATATATATAAAATGACCATTATAGCTTTGCTGCTTCCTCCTTCCTTCATCTATTTTTACCCAGAGCACAACTGTCGTTTAACCTTCCACTAAAGCTGAACTCTTTGCTCAAACCTTTGCTTCTAATTCCACCTTAGACGATTCGAGTGTTATTCTTTCTTCTCCACATCCTTCCAACGTATTTATGCTAATGTTGTAATTTCTTAAAAAGGTGTTATTTCTGCTTTTTATGAGCTTAACACTAAGAAAGCGTACGGTTCTGATGGTATTCCTCCTATAGTTCTCAAAAATTGTGCTTTCAAGCTTGCACTCTGCCCTGTTAAATTATTCCGTCTCTGTCTTTCTACTTCTGTTGAAATGTGGAGTCATCCAACTTGGTGTCATCCAACAGGGAAGGGAGGGTCTCTCGACCTCTTAATTATCGTCATATAG
>JABUQX010031412.1:5000-12500 GCA_015478945.1 Trachelipus rathkii | reverse complement strand
CCTTCTAACTTTATTATCTCTTTCGATGATTCTCTCGTCTCTCCTGTTGACAATATAAACATCCTTGGCCTTGACATAAACAAAAAAATGTCTTGGAAAACCTCACATCACAACGGTTGCTAGGGCGGCCTCAAAGAAACTGGGAGTTCTGTTTAAACTGCGAGACTTTTTTCTTCTTCTCTGTTGTCTAGCCATACAAGGGCCCCATCCGCCCTTGTATGGAGTACTGCTCATATCTGGGGGCTCTGGTTTCACCCGGCTTTTGAATAGGTTCAATTCAAAATTCGAAGGCTTTTGAACTGTTCTTCTGCACTTTCCAGTTCTCTTGACCCTCTATCTTTGCGGCGCGATGTTGGTGCTTTATCTCTTTTCTATAGGTACCGCAGCGGCAGGTGCTCGAGGGAGCTTATCACTCGCGTACCTCCACCTTTACGTCGCCCTCGTAGAACTAGGGGTGCTGTGTCCGCACATGAGTTTTGTGTTGATGTGGGTAACTCCAGGCTAGTTCGCTGCGGTGCTTCCTTCTTTCCTGCCACATCTGTGGAACTCTCTTCCATCTTCTGTGTTTCCTGCTGAATTTAATCTCCCCCACTTTAAAGCCTGCGTCTGTGCTCATCTGCGTAATTTATATTAGTTGTTGACTTCTGAGGCGTGTAACACCCCCTCCTTGAATAGGGCTCTGCCCGTGAGTGGTGGTGACAACTGTAAAAAAAAAAAAAATATTGAATGAAAAGAGAGCTATATTTGTTTTTAATATCTTACTTAAATATATATATTATATATATATATATATATATATATATATATATATATATATATATATATATATATATATATATATATATATATATATAGTTATATATATATATATATATATATATATATATATATATATATATGTATATATGTATGTATGTATATATATATATATATATATATATATATATATATATATATATATATATATATATATATATATATATATATATATATATATATATATATATATATATATATATATATATAAAAAACTATTGCTCTTAATTATTTTTGATTCATAGAAATATTAATTAAATTTGAATATTTATTCCAAATTTATTTAAAATTATAGCATATAATTATTAAAAGCATATATTTGCTTGATTTATTACTTTACTTCGATTTCTTTCAATGTGAAAAAGATATAATTCTCCACACTAAGTGACGTCACTGCTGTACGGACTACGGACGCTGAGAAGGTAAAAGCTTTCAAAAGCTTCCCTTCGAGAGTTGATTTAACATACGATATGTGTTTTATTTTTCTAAATTAAATTTGAAATTTTTAAGTAAATTACTTCTAAAGAATTTTAATATTTTAAATTAATTTCGTATTTTAAGTGGGAAAAAAAATGCTTTTTGAAGAGGAATAGCTTTTTTTTCATTTCAAGGTTTACTCGACCAAATGCAGAGATTTTAATGCAGTTTTAGATGCTTTCATATAAAAACATCCTTTTGTCATTTACTTATGATATGAGTCAGATTACATTTCTCTCTCTCTCTCTCTCTCTCTCTCTCTTCTTCTCTCTATATATATATATATATATATATATATATATATATATATATATATATATATATATATATATATATATATATAGATATATATATATTTATATTGATATATATATAAATATATATATATATATATATAGATATAGATATACATATATATATATATATAGATATATATATATATATATATATATATATATATATATATATATATATATATGTATATATATATATATATATATATATATATATATATATATATATATATATATATATATATATATATATATATATATATATATATATATAATATATATATATATATATATATATATATATATATATATATATATATATATATATATATATATATATATATATATATATATATATATATATATATATTAAAAAAATAATACACACACACACACACACACACACACACACACACACACACACACACACACACACACACACACACACACACACACACACACACACACACACACACACACACATCAAAATCGCAACTACCCAACGAATGGTAAACAATACATCGTATTCAATACTATTTGTGATTAACAATCAAATGAAAAATTGATAAAATTGAATGATTAATTGTAATAATTAATATAACTGCTTAACTAAGGGGACCCCCTACTTTTTGAAAGCAAAATCAAAATTTTCACATTTTTTTTTATTATCTAAATTAGTAGAAAAATTCCTCCTGAACATCATGGTGTAATTATTTTTTTAAAATTCTAAATAGTTTTTTAGATACAGAAATTTATTTAGAGAGGTGTCGAACTAAAAAATTTCAATTCCAGTCAAAATTGCAATTCCAGGTTTAGGATCAAAAAATGTTTTATTTATAATTATAGAAAATCTAATTTTTTTCATATTCTCAACCTCTAGCTCATTCTTCGGATTTTACTCAGTCAAATAAATGGAGCCGGAGCCGGAGCCTGGGTATATTTTTTTTTTCATGAAATAATTTTTTTTTAGATGAAAAATTTATTGGCAGAAGATGTGCTGAACAATTTTCAAATAGTACAGAATCCTTAGTCGGATCCGGATCCGGATCCGAAGTCAGAGCCGGAGCCGGAGCCGGAGCCGGAGCCGGAGCCGGAGTATGATTTTTTTCGAAGAATATTTTTTTAGAAGATCTGCTGAACAATTTTCAAATAGTGCAGAAACCTTATTCGGATCCGGAGCTGAAGCCGAAGTTGGAGCTGGAGCCGAAGCCGGAGCCGGAGCCGGAGCCGGAGCTGGATCCTGGGTATGATTTTTTTCTAAAAATATATTTTTAGGGTGAAAAATTTAATGCCAGAAGACGTACTGAACAATTTTCAAATAGTACAGAAACCTTAGTCAGATCCGGAGCCGAAGCCGGAGCCGGAGCCGGAGCCGGAGCCGGAGCCTGGGTATGAATTTTTTTCAAAAAATATTTTTAGGTGAAAAATTTAATGCCAGAAGACGTACTGAACAATTTTCAAATAGCAGAATCCTTATCGGATCCGGATCCGGAGTCGGAGCCGGAGTCGAAGTGGGAGCCGAAGTCAGAGCCGGTGCCGTAGTTTGATTTTTTTTCGAAAAATATTTTTTTAGGTGAAAAATTTATTGCCAGAAGAAGTGCTGAACAATTTTCAAATAGTGCAGAAACCTTAGTTGGATCCGGATCCGGAGCGGGAGCCGGATTCGGAGCCGGATTCTGGGTATAAATTTTTTTTAAGAAAAATTTTTTTTAGATGAAAAATTTGTTGCCAGAAGACGTGCTGAACAGGTTTCAAATAGTGCAGAATCCTTAGTCGGATCCGGAGTCGGAGCCGGAGCCGGAGTCGAAGTCGGAGCCAGAGTCAGAGCCGGTGCAATAGTATAATTTTTTTTCAGAAGAATATTTTTTTAGATGAAAAATTTATTGCCAGAAGTCGTGCTAAACAATTTTCAAATAGTGCAGAAACCTTAGTCAGATCCGGAGCCGAAGGTGAAGTCGGAGCCGGAGCCGGAGCCGGAACCTGGGTATGAATTTTTTCAAAAAATATTTTTTTAGGTGAAAAATTTAATGCCAGAAGACGCACTGAACAATTTTCAAATAGTGCAGAAACCTTAGTCAGGTCCGGATCCGGATCCGGATCCGGATTCGGAGACGGATCCTGGGTATAAATTTTTTCAAGAAATAATTTTCTTAGATGAAAAATTTATTGCCAGAAGACTTGCTGAACAATTTTCAAATAGTGCAGAATCCTTAATCGGATCCGGATTTGGAGTCGGAGCCGGAGCCGGATTCAAAGTCGGAGATGGAGTCGGAGCCAGAGTATGATTTTTTCGAAAAATATTTTTTAGGTGAAAATTTTATTGATAGAAGACGTGCTGAACAATTTTCAAATAGTTCAGAAACCTTAGTCGGATCCGGATCCGGATCCGGAGCCGGAGCCGGAGCCGGAGCCGGAGCCGGAGCCGGAGCCGGATCCTGGGTATAATTTTTTTTTTTAATATTTTTAGGTGAAAACTTTATTGCCAGAAGACGTACTGAACAATTTTCAAATAGTTCAGAAACCTTAGTCAGATCCGGAGCCGAAAGTGAAGTCGGAGCTGGAGTAGGAGCCGGAGCTGGAGTCAGAGCCGGAGCCTGGGTATGAATTTTTTTCAAAAAATATTAGGTGAAAAATTTAATGCCAGAAAACGTACTGAACAAATTTCAAATAGTGCAGAAACCTTAGTCGGGTCCGGATCCGGATCCAGATTCGGAGCCTTATCCTTGGTATAAATTTTTTCAAGAGATAATTTTCTTAGATGAATAATTTATTCCAGAAGACTTGCTGAACAATTTTCAAATAGTGCAGAATCCTTAATCGGATCCGGATTCGGAGTCGGAGCCGGAGTCGAAGTCGGAGCCGGAGTATGATTTTTTTCGAAAAATATTTTTTGTGAAAAATTTATTGATAGAAGAAGTGCTGAACAATTTTCAAATAGTGCAGAAACCTTTAGTCAGATCCGAAGCCGAAGCCAGCCGGACTCGGAGCCGGAGCCGGATCCTGGGTATTAATTTCTTTCAAAAAATATCTTTTTAGGCGAAAAATGTATTGCCAGAAGACGTGTTGAACAATTTTCAATTAGTACAGAAACCTTAGTCGGATCCGGAGCCGGATCCGGAGCCGAACCCGGAGCCGAACCCGGAGCCGGGTCCTGGGTATGAATTTTTTTTAAGAAATATTTTTTTAGGTGAAAAATTTATTGAAAGAAGATGTGCTGAACAATTTTCAAATAGTGCAGGAACCTTTGATGGATCCGGATCCGGAGCAGGATCCGGAGTCGGATCCGGAGCCGGATCTTGCTTATAAATATTTTTCAAGAAATATTTTTTAGTTGAAAAATGTATTGCCAGAAGACTTGCTGACTAATTTTCAAATAGTTCAAAAACCTTAGTCGGATCCGGATCCGGAGTCGGAACCGGAGCCGGAGTTAGAGCCGGATCCTGTTTATAAATTTTTCCAAGAAATATTTTTTTAGATGAAAAATTTATTGCCGGAAGACGTGTTGAACAATGTTCAAATAGTTCAGAAACCTTAGTTGGATCCGGATCCGGAGTCGGAAACGGAGCCGGATTCTGGGTATAATTTTGTTCCTATAAATATTTTTTTGGTGAAAAGTTTATTGCCAGAAGACGTGCTAAACAATTTTCAAATAGTGCAGAAACCTTAGTCGGATCCAGCGCCGGATCTGGAGCCGCAGCCGGAGTATGAAACGGAACCGGATTCTGGGCATAAATTTTTTCAAAAAATATTTTTGTACGTGAAAAATTTATTGCCAGAAAGTACTGCACAATTCTCAAACAGTGCAGAAACTATAGTCGGAGTTGGAGCCGGAGCCGGAGAAAAATAATTATTATTTTTCTTTTGGGTTGTAAAAGAAATATATCAAAGGCTTGAATTGATTCAATTGAAAAAGAATATATATATATATATATATATATATATATATAATATATATATATATATATATATATATAAAATATATATATATATATATATATATATATATATATATATATATATATATATATATATATATATATATATGGGATTGGTATGAAAGAATCAGAGGTGGGGTGAGGTAGCAAGGGATGGTGTTAGAGTAATGGAGAATGAAAGAGTGGAGGGTGCCCTACCTATTATATGCGGATGATTTAGTTTTGTGTGGTGAATCTGAAAAGAGTTTGAGAGGATTAGTAGAGAGAGATTTGGCAGGTGTGTAAAAGGAGGGGTTTGAAAGTAAACGTAGAATAGAGTAAGGTTATGGTTTTGAGTGAGGATAGTTCTCTGTGTAAAGTTATGTTAGATGGTGAGCAGCTGGAACAAATGTCTGAGTTCAAATATTTAGGATATATGGTGGATGAAAAGGGAACGGATGATGCAGAATGTAGTATGAAAGTTGTGAATGGAAGGAAGATGGCTGGTGCAATTAAATCCTTAGTGGATGCAAAGGAAATAAGTCTTGAGTGTGCTAGGGTCTTACATGACGGTATGCTATTACCTGTGCTAATGTATAGTAGTGAGACTATGGTCTGGAATAAGAGGTACAGATATAAAGTATAGATATAGAACTTCTGCTGGGGCTACACGGCATTTTGATGGGTTGCTCCTGGGTTACAGGAGCAACCAACCAAAGTCAAGCCATAAGACGATGAAAAATTTCACTCGCGCCAGGACTCGAACCATCGACAACAGCGTCGCCGTTAGACAATGTACAGGAGGCTCTACCACTAGTCCGATCTGCCACTCCAGAAAAAGAAGGTATCTCGGAACAGTTTTCAAGTCTCCTGCTTCGATATCACTGCTTTGAAACGGTACTTATTTAAATCTATAGAAGGGTGCTTTTAACCCCCTACTGGGTCTACACAGCATTCTGCTAGTTTGCTCCCGTGTTACAGGAGCAACCAACCAAAGTCAGGCCACGCCGACATGGGAACATCATTCTTGTTGCGATAAATTTGCAATAATAAGACGAAGAAAAATTTCACTCGCGCCAGGACTCGAACCGTCAACAACAGCGTCACCGTTAGACAATGTACAGGAAGTTCCACCACTAGTCCGATCCGACACCACAAAAAAATAAGGTATCTCTTTACAGTTTTCAAGTTTCCTGCTTCGATATCACTGCTTTGAAACTCGATACTTATTTAAATCCATAGAAGTGTGGTTGGAACCCCTGCTGGGGCTACACGGCATTCTTCTGGGGTGCTCCTGGGTTACAGGAGCAACTGACCAAAGTCAAGGAACGCCAACATGGGCACAACATGCTTGTTGCGACAAATTTGCAATAATAAGACGAAGAAAAATTTCACTCGCGCCAGGACTCGAACCATCGACAACAGCGTCGCCGTTAGACAATGTACAGGAGGCTTTACCACTATTGCGATCCGCCTCCCCAGAAAAAGAAGCATCTCGGAAGTTTTCAAATTTCTTGCTTCGATATCACTGCTTTGAAACTCGATATTTATTCAAATCCATAGAAGGGTGGTTGGAACCCCTGCTGGGGCTAAACGGCATTCTGCTAGTTTGCTCCCGTGTTACAGGAGCAACCAACCAAAGTCAGGCCACGCCGATATGGGCACAACATGCTTGTTGCGACAAATTTGCATTAATAAGACGAAGAAAAATTTCACTCGCGCCAGGACTCGAACCATCGACAACAGCGTCGCTGTTAGACAATGTACAAGAGGTTAAACCACTAGTCAGATCCGACACCCCAGAAAAAAAGGTATTTCGTTACAGTTTTTAAGTTTCCTGCTTCGATTTCACTGCTTTGAAACTCGATACTTATTAAAATCCACAGAAGGATGGTTGGAACCCCTTCTGGGGCTACACGGCATTCTTCAGGGGTGCTCATGGGTAACAGGACCAACCGACCAAGGTCAAGGAACGCCAACAGGCGCACAACATGCTTCTT
>JABUQX010031411.1:0-11868 GCA_015478945.1 Trachelipus rathkii | reverse complement strand
ATGTCTCTTTAGTATCAAAAAGTGTATGTGAATGAAATTTACTTATGTGTGCTAAAGTGAAAGAAGGTGTGATATATGCAAAGACTACCAAAATTGATTGAGGAATAAACAAGATATAATCCAACACCTGTAAAAATTTATTGGAAATCTATATACTTTCGTTAGTTTTTTATAACTTACTTTAGCTAAAATATATGACATCGTGATTACTAGAGAAATATTTGTAATAATATCAATCAGTCAAAAAACTAGAAGATCAACTAAGAGTCAGCATTTAAAAATCTCTGAGAGATCTTGCTTTTATGAGAACTGTGCGATAAACAGTCATAATTTTTAAATAAACAATACGCAAGGAAGAATTTTCCTCTAAAGAAACTCTTTCAGAACCAGCTACGCATAAATGTACCCGGAAGAGCTCCTTTTTTGAACAAAATTTAACGGTGGAAACTACATAAATATGAAAAGAATTTTTCTTCCTTGAGTTGTTGATATCTAGACTTGCATTCATCTAATTAAAACACTTTCCTAACCACAATGTAACCCTTTGTCTGACGATAAGATTATTGCCTGATTTTTTTTAAATAAACTTTAGCCAAGCTCATGCTACAACAGTAGAAATAACAACAGCAAACAGTCTAGAAATATCAGTTGAGTCATTTTATACTATTTTGATCTGATGGATTGAAATTCAGAAACTTTTCTGCTCCATGGATGTTCACAATCCTTCTTCCAAAATGTCTCAGTAACATCAAGACTTCATCATACAACAGAACCATTGATAAATTGTTTGGCCTTCAAGAGTTATTAAAGGGTATCTCAGATTTATTAGATTATACATTACTTGTATTATTGTATTTTGTTACTAGTAATTATGGATTTATTTCTTTTATTACTTTCTATTATTCATCTATTATTATTCAAAATATTCCATCTATTTATTATCAATCTATTTTATTTATTGATTATTATTTATTTTATTATTGTATTAATTCCTCTTTCGTAAGTGGTTGGGTACACAGCGAAAAGAATAACAACCCAAAAAGAATATCTTAAAAACAACCTATTCCAAATAAGATTCTTCTTGAATTGTGAATTGACTTTAAATTTAAATAAATAATTCTGTAATAACTTAGTTACTTAGTTACTTATTTTATTAATCTATAGTTTAATTTCCTAATATTCGTATATTACAATATCTATTCTCTAAGCTCTTTAAATGTGTGGACAGGTTGCGAGCAACCCACTTCTAAATGACATGTTATCCTTGGGTCCACCAACTTACCACTAAATATGATCAAGCCAATTGTGTATCTTGACTAACAGGCTATGTTTTGATCACTAATTTAACTGAACTCATTTTGCGTGATTACCCTTTCGACTTGTTATAAATAGTACCCTGAAAGGATAAAGCAGTATTACTTATTAATTATATTAACAGATAAAGATGACCCAAAGTGGTAGTTATTCTACTTCGTACGGTGGGACAATTACATAAAAAAAGCCCCACGGGCATGAACTAGAAGCGAACACTTTCGTTGATTCACAGACTTTCGACCGACTCTTCCTCCTATACAGCTGTTCCTTTTTGCAGCATTCACTATACTGCAAATGAAACACTACGTTTTATTATTATTATTAATTATTATTGATCTATTGTTATTGCATGTATTATTGATTATTATTTAGTATTCATATATTTATTATTATACTATATTTTTATCTGTAACTTTACACTCAATTACTAATATCAAAACTATAATTAGTATTGAATTTTTTAAAAAAATATGCAATCTATTGAAAAATATTGGCATTGTTTTTATTTTTTTTTATTTTTTTGGGGCATAAATTGCCTTATTTTTGTAATTATGTATTTGATTATTTTATGTAATACCTCCTTCTTATTACCTAATTATATATCTAGCTTCTCTTAGTACATATTAAATTTTGTAAGTAAGGTTTAAGTTATTTACATTTACGGTAGTTACTACTGTCGTGTAATATGCTGAGTAGACTCTATTTTAATTATTTCTTGTGAGGGGCTTGAAATGATCTTTGAAATATATGATGAATTACTTCTTATAAAGATGATATCTATATCAGTTAATATGACTCAAGTGTACATAGGATAAATTGATTAGGATTCCTTGAGAAAAAAATTTCCCAATAATAAATAAAAAAATCATGATCTTATTCATAAAAAAATCAATTGAGTATTTTACTCCAGATTAAATCAATGTTGAATTATATTCTTGGCGAACCACTGCATGTATCTATATTGATTATTTATGGGTATTGATCATTATTGATTACTTACTTATTGCAGTTCATTATTATTCTTTCATTGCAAGGAGATTCACTTATTATGTCAGTAAATAGTAGTAGTAGTAGTGTAGTAAGTAGTAGTAGTCGTAGGTAAGTAGCTAGTTGTGAGAATGAAGCAAATATACAATTTATCGAGTATTCGCAGGATGGAGCATATTTGATCGAGCCACAGCGACTGTTTTTCCAATGTTTGCTGATGCCCAGAACTTGTTTTTAGTCATTGAAAGAGTTTTACGTGGCACAGGTAGGTGATTTTGAAGTCTACTATAAAACTATTTGGAATTAAAGTATATTTGACATACACGGAATAATGAAGGGTGTAGTGTATCTGGATTGGGTACTGCAATTTAGGAGATCATGTCAACTATACAAACAATGAACGTGGTTTTGTAGTTCTCTCTTATAAACCAGATATTCAGAAAAGGAGGGTGGTGGGTTCGAAGCATTTTTTATTTTTGATTTGTATTCATTTTCACATGATTTTACTGTGCCTTTAAAATGCTTTAATCGCCTTTATTTGCAGAATGGAGGGGGGGAGTGTATTAGTTTGCAACTAGGCTATAAGGAATTGACCTTTTGCAATTGTATTTGAGTAAAAGGAGGTCCTTGGGCAATCAGGGAATTTGGTGCTAGGATGAAGGAACATCATTCTCTCACGTCCTATAAAACTGAGAGTGTAGGTCATCGCGCTTAGTTTGCCCAGGATTGCAATACAATTACCATCAGGCATGACGGACCACACTTTGTTTCCTCAGTTAGCTCCGAGTTCGCCATGTTAGACCCTGCTTTCACTAGTACGGCCATTGGGCTCTTCAAATACTTCTATTGTGCATCCGTTATTGTATTCTTATTTTGATTTTATTTTTATTTTTATTTATTTTCTTTTATTTTCT
Organism: Trachelipus rathkii; assembly: GCA_015478945.1. Taxonomy (NCBI): domain Eukaryota; kingdom Metazoa; phylum Arthropoda; class Malacostraca; order Isopoda; family Trachelipodidae; genus Trachelipus; species Trachelipus rathkii. The sequence goes on along the minus strand of JABUQX010031411.1, from coordinate 8,653 downwards.
TGTCTCTCTTAATTTGAAGCTCGAGCTCTAGCATTTTGTATACCCTGTCTTAATTTATTATTATTTTGATTTAGTTGATTATTATTATTATTATTATGTTATTATTTTATTAATATCTATTAATTATTATTATTATTATTATTTTATTATTCTTTGGTTATTATTTATTTATTATTATATATTATTATTATTATTATTATTATATTATATTATTATTGATTCATATATTTTTATTATGATTATTTTATTTGATTTTCGGTATGTTTATTATTATTCTTGGACTAAAGGTTTACTTGATAGAAATCATGATGGCACTAACTCTCTAGTCTTATTATTTTTATTATTGTAATTATTAGTGTATTATATTTGATTTATTTTCTATTATTATTATAGCCTTTACCCTTTCCTATTTGTATTAGGTATTTAGTTAAACATTAATTATCCGATATAGTATAGTATATCTATATATATAATATATAGTTTATATATTATATATATATGATAACTATACTTATATTATTATTAATATATTATACTATATTATAGGTTATATTATCTATATTATATATATATTTAATATATACTACTGAGTATAATCTATTATAAGGCTAATAGTATATATGAGTATAGTATATAATATATCATATATATATATATATACCTTATTGAAATATACTGGTATATATATTACTATATCTCAATAATAATATTATAGTATTATATTATATCATATATTAATGTATATTTATATTACTTTATTATTCGGGTTAAATTTAATAAGTGTGTTTTTTTTCCTTAGAAATCACTTTTTATTTTTTATTTTTTATGTTTGTCGTGTACTTTGCTGGCTTTACAATTTTGAACAGAGGCAAAGACAATGCAGCTTTCTTTTGTCGAAACGGGGGGTGTTTTAATTTTGGGGTTTAAAAATGTGTTTTGATTTTTGGGTTATTTTATTAATTACAATAGAGGAGGGTTTGTTTTGCAAAGGCTCGGGCGGTATGCTTTACAGGGCCTGCCCCTCAATGGAGGTTGGTAGCTGATTCGAAGCATAAAAAAGAACCGGCTCCATTCCGGGAGGAAAGCGAAACCACAGGCGCAAATGTATGAAACAATTCTCTTCCAAATGCGATGCGGGAACTTCTGGTCTATACTGGAAGGACTACGCTCAGGTTAGGATGCAACAGCACTGTTCGCGGAGAACGACTTAATAATTTGGATATAAGTGATTTCAACGGGCATAACGGAGCTCAGAGTTCGCAAGCAAGCGAAGAATATTGGTTCAAAGCTCAGAGGAATCATCTCAGCCCGCCTATGTCGAAACTGAACCCTGCTGTAGCATGCGGTGCTTCGGCTCGTCTGGTTACTCGTCTTTAGTCAGCTCTTGTTTAATATAGTTTAGAACACTAGATGACAAGTTATTCTAAGATCCTCCAAACGCGTTCATCTATTCATTGCAGGACGATACATGAATGGTTCTTGTGTAAAATTCAAAGGATGATTAGGAGTATAAGAATAAATCGAGCTTTGATATCTCAGCTCTAATTGATAGAAATTCCCGAGGGATCATCATACTCCTGTTTTGTTGCATCCTTCCTGCTAAAATTTTACCATTTTTAATGTGCGATTTCTTCCGCGTTGATTTCAACCTTTTAGAGGTCATTGAATTCTATAGATGGAAGTTTCGATGGTCTATGAGGACATTATAATTGGAACTTCCCTGTTTTCGATTTGCTTATAAGTGGTAATGTCTTGGAGAACTTGGTTTTCGGATCTCAAGTCAGCGGAGCAGAAACTCAAGATGTTTTGAAGCAAGGCTTAAAATGACCGTTTCTGGTAACAAGCCAAGGTTATGAATGGCTATTTGAAATTTAAGTTGGTCTCCTCCGAAATGTAGGGATTACGAGGTAACTGTTCTAGTCAAAATTGTAAGCTAATTCTCTGTCCTGCTATGTAGATTCTTTAAGACTAAGGGAAATGGCTTAGGTATTGTAAAAGTATGTTCAGTCATTTCTAGCTCAGGAAGCTACCCTTTAGGAGACTACAATGGACAAAGATAGACTCTGGAAGGCAGAGGCCACAGTAAAATTAGACTCTAGACTTTCTTGTGTAAGAATGGTGTAGTCCAAACCACCTTTCTTATTTTTTTGACGAGCAGTTAGGGGCAGAGAGTTCTTCGAACAGAAGGAGCAGGAGACCAGGCGGGAACCATAGAATAGGAATGTAACAACCCCCTAACAATCACGTCAGCAAAGCACCCCCACCGCCCCCCCCCCCTAACCCCCGAAAAAGTCCCGCCGGGTAAGTGAGTTATCTCAGCAATATGGCAGAGAGAATGTCACACTGTCAGCCGCCAAAGACCATCTCATTCTGTTCTTGACTATTCAACAAAAGGCTGGGAATGTTTATTTAGATTCGAATTACATCTATTATCTATTGTGCTAAAATAGGCCATCTGTCCTCGGTGTTATGTTTTAGCTCACTTTACCTTAATAACTGTCAGATCATGACTTGGGAAAAATAAGGTTATCAAATAAACAAGTACCAATACTTTAGGAAATACCCAGATTTTTCTAATCATGTGGTGAATAAGACAGTATTTAAAACTGTCTGTGTTTTAGACTAACATTCCCTTCTCGATATGACCAAAACGAAAGGATAATTGGCAAGTATAACAAGTATGTTGTATGTGTATTTGTGCAGAGACCACCCACTAAATCTTTCCCAACATTTTCATGAAATCAGTTTTGCGATTAATAACTCAATTGTATACATACCGCTTCTCCCTACTCATATGAAGAACTTCTCTTCTCTCTTATCCCTCTCCACAGATAAGATTGATGTTAAGGAACTACAGGGCTGATCTTGTGTGTGACTTATGTTTGGCGAGATGGTAATACCACAACTCTTCCGTATTCAATGTAAAAATGTGCCAATGCTAGGGTGACAAAAGGTACCCAAGTTCTATAATTTGATCTTTCTCAGATATCTAATAAGGGAAGAGATCAAAGAGTTTTCAAAGCCTTAACACCTTCGAGTAAATTTTATTCTAATTTTATCATAATTATGAAAAATTATAAAGGAATCGATAGCCATATTTCCATTAACCTAAACCAGAAAAATATTTAAAATATGAGCAGAATGTTATTCAATTGTTGGGACGAATTTGTCCCCACAGAAATATACTACTTCTTCTCATCTTTTGATCTAGTTCTGTACACATTCAAATTCCATTTATCAAGTGATGTGATTTCATATTTATAGAAAAAATATATATCTTGTTTTATATCATTTCAACAACTTGCCAATATTCCTCCATCAGTGGGCTACAAACCACCATACCCTTATCATCGCAAGAATGCATATAATAAGAAGATTAGTCTGCTTTCCCAATTAGTTATTGAAGCCTTAGGTACTTTAATATCTTTAGGATACCTATCATGAAGGGCACTATACGCAACGTAAGCTTTCGTTACTCAGATTGATAGAATCGTGCCTTTCTCTTTCTCGCAATAACTGAAGAGTCTTCTCTAATGTGTGCTCTATCAGAACTCAACTTCTCGGTTATTTCTGTATCACTACTTCTACAATGTTTTGATCTCTTGAAAAATATCACACGCACTCATCGGATGGATTCTTACACATAATGAGAAAAATGAAAATAAATAAATAATCCAAAAAAAAATAAAATGACAATAAGATTAGAACAAAGGAGAAAGATATATAAAAAAATAACTTCATAAGCAATTTTTACGTGTCTATTCTTTTCAGATAACACCCGATATAGCTAATTCCCTAAAATGAGAGAATCCTCATATGAGCAATGAATTTTGTTATCTAAGAGGACTCCCCCGTGACGCTATAGTGAAAACGCAGAATTTTCTAACCTCTTTACCATGTGATCTGGCATTTAGGGTGTTTGTGCCTCGATATTCCATTCACGGTTACCAGGGAAATACTATGAACTTCGCTACCTGGGGTGTCTACTGGCCTCCAGTGCCCATTAGTTCTTGCACTCCTATAGACACATACCACACCCTAATTCTGGACCTTGACCGAGGGTATACCCAGATACCTCCGTCATTCCTATACACAACCACCCTATACTCTACGAAGCCGGATAAGTCAAAGCCGAAACTCTTGATCCTTCCTCCTTAAATCCTGTCCACATGATTCGTCTCAGTTTCTCCTCTTCTGTCCCAAAAGCCGGGCCACCAATTCTACTGAACTTACGAGTAACATTTTCCTTTCTCCACGCGTAAGGATGCGATGCCCTTTTGCTGTGATCCGACAAAATTGCACCGTTGCAGAATACCCTTCCCATTGCTTCGTCCTAAACAAAGCTGGGATCTGCAGCAGAAAGATTTTGCGGTGTAAAGCTGCTCTCGAGCTGATAATGTCAAGTCCCACAATCATAGGTCTCTATGTCGTCATTTATTGATCCCTAAAATGTAACCTTACTCTATAAGCTGTCTACCCCCTGTCTGGATAGATAAAAAGCCCGCATCCCTATCATTCTTTCAGTCCCGCGCTGTGATTACCTCTGTCGTCTTTTAGAAGTCTGGGTCTCTCCTGTCCGAAACTAGCCCCTCCATGCGAGACCGCACAATTGCTTAAGAGTTTCAAAGTTGATACAAACTTTCTGCTTGTTCACTGTGCAGTGGAAGGGAACTCTCTGTTTAATGAAATGAGACTGTTGAAGTTGCTGTTAAAGATACGATAATGTATGAAAAGGAAAAGTAATGTGAGATATCTTGATCATCTCCTTTTTCGATTTATTCAGTTTCCTCTATCAAGTTCCGAAGACTATTCAGGTAAGATTTACAGAAAAAAATCACTATTTTGTATACTATTCTGTCATTTGAGTTTATTTTTCCATGTTGTTAAAATTTTTGTGCCGGCACTGGGTGTTAAGTGCTCAGGAACCCATATCGATCTTATTATGGTTCACACTTCTTCAAAGTTCGCATTTTATTGATCATTGTTGTTTGTTAATGTTGGTCTCGTCTAGTGGTTCACGAACTTATTTTGAAGTGTTTTTATTTTCACTAATACTCTGAAATATCACATCTGAGTTTCAAAATCCCCGTGCCGCAGCCTTAATCTCGTCTTCGCCGTGCGTCTGCGACCCCAAAAGTTTAGTACATTTAATATATGTGTAGCTCGCTAAGTTTTATTTTTATCGTTATAGAGCAAGGGTTAAGCCGAAATATAAGAATGTTGGACTGTTTCTTTCTGAGAAAAGATCTGATTTCCTCTTTAGTGTGAGTGTATTTCGCTTCCTTGGTAAGTTACTAATATATTTCCTCGACCTTTCTATACTGAAAATTAGTGGTCTTCTGTTTCTTCTAATGGTTGGATCGACAAATACTAATTATTTTAGCTTGCTTAAGGAAGAGTCTTTCGTGAACAGTTTGAGGGTTAATTGTGATCAGAACATGTTCCCTGTCCACCTAGAACAGTAACTCTCTAGCGTATGAAAGCCCATGAATATTTGATTTTTCTTTTGTAAACAAATAGCCCAACTCCACATTTTTATTATTTTTAGTAATTTTTTCATAGAATAATTATTTCTGTTATTTAATTTGAAGACGCGCAGTAACGAGATTTGTGCTCATTTTGCAAAAGGTCTTTCACTGTTCGTACTCAGGAACCAGACTGCAAACGTCTCATATCACAAACTAAATTTTTATTGTATCAGAATTTTTCTTCTGTGAACGGATTTGCGCGCGACCAGCATTCCTTTTTTAGGATAATACTATCTCACAGAGTTCGCTCTGTGATAGTCTTCTTCTAAGTTCCAAGATTCTTCGTATCCTGGATTAGCGATGTAGGCCAATTGTTTATAAACAACATATGTAATTGCATGGTCTTACTCATGTATTTTTTAACGACACTATTGATCTTTCGAAAGGTCTATACTATTTTCCTAACGCATAAAATCCCCTAAACACTGCCTTGTAGTGACCCACTAAATTTATCACCTCTACTCTTTAACAGGCAATTTTGTATATATATGTATTCTTTTTTCTTTTTCTTTTGTGTCTGTTCGTAATCAAGGCTGTCGATACCATTGAACGTATATAGGGGATTCCTCTGTTTATCCAGCACCATTGTATGGAAAAGTTGTGTTATTCTTTGGTGCCATATTTTCTCTGGGTCCTCTTCTTTTTGTATAATTTGCGTGCGTGATTAAATTTTCCTCTTATTGTTCGTCAAAATAAGTTCAGGCCCTTAATAATACTAAAGCCAAGACTCGAAAAATGTAGTAAAATAATAAAATACCCCTAGCAAACAATTTTTATAAATGACTAGAAGTATCAGAATTATTTGCCGAAGGCTGAATTTCTTTGGTAAATATAATAATGAATAATAATAATATCATAATATCAATAAATAATTGGGTTTGTTTTCAATAATAGATAATAATAATTAATAATAATAGATAATAATAAATATAATATTAATAATAATAATAATAATGAATAATAAATAATCTAATAATGACTAATAATATTAATCAATAATAATAATTAATTAGAAAATAATAAGTTATAATATACAAATCTGTAAAATTATGAAAATAATTGCTTACAAAAAAATCAGATGATTGATGACAAAGTTTTTTTTTGTCTCTGTTTTTATAAATATCTTTAGATCATTGATGATCCATATTTTTTACTCATAAACTTATTGCACCCTTTGAAACACACTCCTTGTGCTTTGCCAAGGAATACCTTCGCAGTTATATTCCTTCCACTCTTTTGTTGATTCAATTTTTTATCAAAGGCCCTGTGAGCTCACTCCATTGTATTATCCAAATGATTTGAAGTTATCTTATAAATATTCAGTATTTCATCATTTTACCTAAGAAAAATTGATCACAAAGCTTGCATAACTCGCGGTTCAGCCATCAAATGTAATCATCTCAACTGACTAGCAGATGTACGGAGTATTAGATTTTAAATCGTTTCTCTTATTACTTTTTACTATATCTTTCTCTCAAGTTCTTCTTTCTTTATAGAACTCTTATGCTTTTGAACTTTTTTCAGTGCGGTGACAAGAAGTCACTATAACCTGTATTTTCTCACTCTGAAGTTCGGTTTTTACATAATTTCAGATTAAATCTTTATTTCATGTTAAAGGAATCTTTAATTTAGCAATTTTCTGTTTTCTTTCAATTATTAGTATTTAATTGCAAAACCATCATATTGGGTCAAAGTAACACGCACACTTTTAGCCCTCTATTTACTTTTTAATATTTTTTTTACTCGTTATCTTTAAAAAGGTGTTACAGCTCGATCCTTCACTTTCTTCGTTTCAACTCGGGATTGCTCTAAATACTCTTCTTCTGTAAGTAATCGTTTCTTTGGCAGGAATGAGGACAAAATAATCTTTAATTTTTAATTCAGAAGTCGCGCGAAGTGACTTCAATATTTTGCGTGTTACTTTTAGAAGAAACATTATAATTCGGTTTTTAAATTTTTATTTTGAAAACAATCCTCGCTCTGGCTTAATGGTACTCTATTTATAGAACCCCAAAAGGACCAACACTTTATTTGTTAGAAGATCTGGTTAGAATTGTCAATCGTCGGTCGATAACAGAAATTTCTCTTTTTGTTTAAATTTGAGAAACGTGTGTGTTTTAAGTCTAATGTTTGACATACTATATGTCATTCTCGTTTATTTTTACGATAGTGATTGCTTAAACTCATTCATTTACTGTCCCGTTCATATCTTTCTCACGCCATTTCCGCGCATGCCTGGAATTGAACGTTATGATGTTTTTTCTGGCCCACCACATTTTGAATTTTGCGCTCTCTTTCTATTTATTAATTACTTTGGTTTTAGATCCTTAGAGCTGGACATCTAAGAGTGGGACAATAAATATTGAATGTTTGGTATAGGATGAATATATGTGGGTGGTTTTTACGGGGCACAAGAAGAGTTGGGCAGAGCGAATAGATGGACGAAGAATGTATTAGTCCCCAACGGCTAAATAATAGAGACTAAAGACATCGCCCACAAGAAGACATTATTGCGTACCGTCGATAACGCGGGCCATTACCTTTCGTATACATAGGTGCGAAATATATGATGAAGTAGTTGAATATAGCTGATAGATATATAACTAGCTATATATGATAAGCTTATTATTATATACTATATATAATAGATAGTTTATAGTGATTAAAGTACTTGAGTTATTATATATATAGTATTATATAGGTAACTTATCCCTATTCCTAGCTATTCGCTACGTACGTTATCTATACTTATACACTATTTTATAATAATTTTGATCGTAATTAACTATACTATCATAATGATAGTATTTCATACATATTACGTCTACAGAATCTGATTATCTCACACACCTATGAGAAGACTTCTAGATATTTACTCGTATTTACAAGCCTCATCGTAGGTAGCGTACATAGACTGACTCAGCACCTTATTAAATTTATTTATAAACGTGATTTTCTACGCTAATACTACTTCGACCTTATACGACCGCTCTCTACCCCCTAGCTCCTCGTCTCTGGCACTGCCGGCCTATCTATCACCTATTTAGGTACGAACGATGACTCTCATAACGTCAAGTAATATATACTACAACGAGTAGCTATTCCGTCAACGACCCTACCTTATG
>JABUQX010031410.1:0-15000 GCA_015478945.1 Trachelipus rathkii | reverse complement strand
ATATATATATATATTAATTAGGATGGTACCGTATTGATAAGTTGATTAGCCGGATAGCCGTTATATACCGGATATAATCCGGCTGGAAGGTTTACGGATTATCGTGACTCACAGTGTCTTATATATATCTATCGGCGGTGGTTGACTTGATAAATAAAAAATAATAAAAAATTTTTTTTATTTTTTTTGTGAGTCATCGCTCTATATAATGTATATAGTAAGTTACCTACAAGCTTTATTTAGTATCTTATCTTAATCTCCTAGATGAGCTTTTATATTATTTTTAAAAAATAGATATAATATAAATTACCTTCTGATGACGTTAGATGTTACTAATCGATAAATTTCACATTTGAATAAATGCAAGTGTATTTATTTTTTAAATTTGTTATAAATTGAAATATATTATGTTGAGGACAGATTTTATTATTATATATTTTCTCAGTGATTATACAGTTGAGTTGTGTTAGCTTTAAACTGGGGAAATAAATTTTTTGTTATCAAATCAAGTATGCTCATTAATGGTTAATTCGCATTGGGCCTTAACTTGGCCCTGATTCACCCCCCCAATATATAAAAAATTGATCGATGTAGCTGAATTGGTGGCCACCATTTGTATATTCATTTAATTTATGTAGATCCTTTTAATATGATCATTTTTATTAGTATAGCTTAATTTATATAATATTAATATAACAGTTATTAATAATTAAGTAAAAATTAAAATAAAAATGTAATATTTTAATATAGATAAATATGAAATGGTTTCAAAAAAGATGATACAAAATTTTATAATGTACCTTAAACTGCTAATAACTGGTGGAGTGAATTGGTAAAACCACTTATTATTTATGATTTCTTATTTCTCATTATCATTATTGATAATTTTTTTTACATTTACTATTATTAAACTTAACTTTTAAAATGAAGTAAAAAATTAAACATATATTTAAGTATAATAATAACATATACAAATAAAATTGAATTTTTTATCATCTAAAACATTGTTTTTTAAAAAGATGGTCCAATTCACCCCACAATGGTTATGTCGATTTCAACCTACTTTCAAACTGTGAAGCTATAAATGTGGAGCCTTTTTTATTAACTTTTATAAATATACTGCCTCAGGATCTTTAAAGAATTTTCAGTCAACAAGTTTTTTATATATATATTAATTACTTTCATAATACTACTATTACTTGATTGATTAGTGCTATCTCAATATATTATATACCTACTTATAGCCTTGATTTTTCACTAATAAAACATAATCCAAGAAGCTGTCACTTTATAGAGTGGATCATAGTTAGGGATACCTGATCGTATACTGATCTGATATTACTCAAAGTGGACCTCCATTTCACGTCTACCCCGTTCACTCGTACGCCTCATAGTCTCTATACCGGTCTTCTAACGATCTCTTACTCATTACCTCACTCTCTCTATTACTATTTATATATTAGGCTATCATTATTATATATATATTATACTATAATATAATTATACTTATACTATATATAACTATATATAATTAGTTCATATAATATCTATTATTATATATTATATATATTATATAATATATATATATATATATATAATATTATAATATTAATTATTTTATATATATATCTTAATTTTTTAAGAATTTGCAAATAAAGACATTTCAGTCACTGCTACTGATTAGGGACCCCCTGTATCTAAGAAAAGTAGTTGGATTCCTAACATAGAATATTAGAAATTACATTCTTTTGTAAATAAAGCTGCTATTGTATACCTGAAAGGAAAGTCAGATCCTTTGTATTGACCTGTATTATATTTTATTTGTATTTTTATTATAATAATAAATAAATTAAAACACTCTACCCTTTCTATTATCCTGCTACCTGAATCGATTGATCTTTTATATATGACGTTTAATTGCATTAATCTCTGGTTAATAATTCAATCATTATCAATCTACTAACAGTTCACATTGTCTGAGTCCAAAGTGAATGTGATGTTGCGGCTCGTTTGTGTTGATGTTTGCTGGTGTGTATATCAACATCTGTAAAGTCAATTCATAGATTGGTAATATTTTGTTTCGTAGTGAATTTGTTCCTTTTATTCACGTTTTCTTAATCAGTATATCAAGTTCTAAAGGACAACCGCATCTAAAATAAGCTGTACTGAGAATTGCAGATGGATGAGTTCTCGTAGGAGTGTTAGTTACATAAGAATGCTGGCAGACTCGAGATAATGGAGGCTCTAGACTAGTATGTCATGGTGCGCTGATGTGGCGGATGAGTTTGTGTATAGTGTGAATGTCAGGTGTGATGTTGGGTATATGGCATGTAGATTCTTGCGTTGTTGTTCTGATGTTGTGACTTTGATTGGGATTCAGATGAATGTTGTGTGTGGTGTTTTGTGTACGCCAAACGATGTACTTGCAGGATAACAAATCAAAATCTGATAATATATTGCGAGATAAAGAATCCTATACAAAAGAGTCATTGCTTTTGTTACTCTATCATGCCTTAAAACCTTATCAAAGAAAGACATGTTATAATCTTTCTAGTACAAATCGGCCCTTTTCTTACAAGAGCGAAATCATGTTTCCACCCCTGCGAACTCGCAGAGACTCAAAGAGAGATCGTGGCAGAGTGAGAGCTAAGGATGGAGAAGTGAAAGTGAGGGTCTCATAAGGTGAATAAGAGTCCATAATTATGTGACTTAATAAATGGTGCTAATTTGCTTAGGTTAGACTGTCGTAGAGGACTTGGCACTTCAAGAGCTTCAGCACTTTTGGATAACGCAGATGTTTGTGGTATTGACGACCTTTTTGATCCCCCAGTAGGTTTAAGATGGTTGTTACCAAACATAGACGCTTTAATAACGCGATAGAGATGATACCATTGTATAGAAAATAGGGTGAATATTCGGCGATGTGTTGATAGAAATATTTAATCCGCTGCATCAAAAGGCTCCAAATAGTATATCCCATGCCATTAACTATCCATCCTAGAACTTACTAGAGTCTATTAACAGCGCGCATAGCTTGATATAATTACTAGATTCTATATTTAGAAACTATATTGTTATTTTTATTAACGCGATACAATATTTCTTAATATTAAATAACATATTAAAATATGCTACCATGTTTTATCGCGAGAAAGTGGTAAAGAATCAATGATATCAAGTATCATAATCAATATATTTGCTCCATATCCAAGAAACACTGACAAATAATAATCTTAGGTATGGGTACTTCTAATGGTAAAATTATAATCTATTATGATTATATTATGGACATAATTGATATATATCCTCATTATAGAAAAATGAACTTATTTAAGGTATAGAAAATTTCTAATTATCGATCCATAATAAATTAGTTCAATATAATATTTTATTATTTATATATTCCATAATAAATTAAAATAAATAAAAGTGACAAGTAATCCGTGATTGATTTAATTCAAAGATCTTTCTTTCATATAGTATTATGCAAAATTTGTATAAGACTGCTAAATATTATTATTATGTTTATGGTTGCCGACGTTGATATACGGAGCTAGAAAACGAATAAATAAATATTAGAGATTTCGTGTAAAATATGCTGGATTATTTTATCATCCAACAATTTCTTTTTTTTGTTCTTTTATCTTTTTAAAATTTCATATTTTGATTCAATTTTTATTTGTAAGTTTTAGGACCTATTTTGTTTTAACTCACATTATTCATTAGGGACACATATTCAGACAGCGCTAGTCTCTATTAGGTATTAGGGATCAGGATAACAAGCACGTATGTTAAGAGAAGCCAACTAGGGATCGGTCGTCGACGTTCTAGATTTCGGCTTTTACGGTAGTGACTGGTTCATGTGGCCTGAGATCTTACTTTTGGTTTATGATTCCGCACATTTAACACTAGTTATATGTGAGATAATTGCTGATCTTGCGGATGGGATGCATTAGGCGCCTCAGAAGAACTAGGATTAAGGAGTGGGGTTATCTGTTGCGGCACCTTCCGTCGCAAGACATGTGATTAACAGCATATTTTCTTTAGGGTCGTAAAATTTAGCAGACTGGGAAACCCCGCATGGACCTCAAACGACTAGGGCCGTCTAAGAGTTATACAGAAATTGCGGATTAGGATAAATTTTTAAGATACCGCCCATTTTCGCGCTGTATATACTAAAGTAAGGCCCACTATTTCGTGTTACGGTAAAGGTACTAAGTGAACGTCAAAGGTTACTAGACAGGGTGTGAATACCTTGATTTAAAAATTATTAAATCAAATGATGATCCATGTATAATGAAGAACAAGCAGACACTATATATATATCATGGTATAAAGGCTACTTTCATTTTATGTTTATTTAATATATATAATTTACTTTATACTTTTTTTATTTAATCTCGGAGAAACTTCAGGGAGTTCAGATCCCGGCTTGTGTTAATTGGGTACCAGGAGGGATCGTGGTCTACATCATATATTCACACTCATGCTCCACAATATTAAGCGAGTCTCGAGATGTACTAGTTATATAATTCGTGAGGTATAGATTTATCACTCAGAGGTCTATTTTAGTGCTATTTGCGGGTATATAATACAGTTATTTACTACTAGTGCTCATTTTATGAAGAGGGTATCTGTGTGGACATAGTTCTCAATTCTTTGAATAGATAGATTATTCAAATGAAAATTGTATGTTTGTTATATAGAAGAAAAAGGGGAATATCATTAGCGGAATGACCTTTTGGAGGAAGGTCGGAAAATAAGAACGGAGACATAAGAGGGTTAGAAGTACGAGGAACGCGAATAGAGAAGTATTGCGGGCATTTATCGAAGGTATAAGAGATCACACGGGCGCAGGGTGAAGGTGGGACGGTCTGCTGTAGTGAGAGTTGAAGGACTGGGATGATGAGGGTGATGTGCTTTTGTATATGGTACTTGCGTGTTAGTGTATAGAGCTTCGCTTTAAAAATTGTTGTACTGTGACCGATCTCGCAAAAACAAAATCGTCATGGATAGGTTTAATTAATTAATATCACTTATAAACGAGATTTATAGAAAAATATACAATTCGAGAATTGAGAATCAGCGCGAAAAATAAACGTGATCCTTAGGCTTGGTGCTGGGTGGAGTTGTGTCGTTCATAGGGCGGTGCGGTGCGGTGCGCGTAGCTGCGCGGTTCGGCGCTTGGTTCGGGCGGGGCCTTTGCTGGTTAAAGCGAAAACGCGTGGTGTAAGAAATCTCCGAAACGCCCCCCCATTTACCTTTAAGGGGTGAGGGAAGTACCGCGATAAAAAAAATTTATATAATAAAAATAAATAAAATAAATAGAATATCTAAATAAAAAATATAATAATTTAAAATATAAAAAAATATAAAAATATAAATAAAAAACACCGTCACATTGAAAGGTAGCTGAGTAAAAAATAGGGCCCAAAAAAGTTCAAGGTCAGGTATAATATAATATTACGCTAGTTATGGTTGTGATTACAAAAATATCGCACCAAACGCTAGTCAGTCACAATGGTTAAAAAAGAGTGGAGCTTATGAAGAAGCTACGTTGTACCCCAATTAACCTGGCCCACAATACATACGTTTATGAACAAAAAACATACTCCCAAACTTACCAAGACCGGTTTACTTACAGGCTCTTGACATTACAAAGTTGTTGAACAAATCCCTTTAAGGAATTATAATCACTTATACAATTCAATATATACTATCCAAAAACTTAACCTTGATTTATTTATATAATTTAATATATATATATAATATATATATATATATATATATTAAAATTATAAATATATATATAATAATCTTTAATTATATATTATTAAAATATATTATCATAATATTCAATTAAATATTAATAATAATATTTAATTGAATTATTTATAGGCCTTATATTATACTATATATATATTTAATTATTATATAATTACATATATAAATATCATAAATATATATATTAATTAATTTATTATTGCAAATTTACTAATAAGAATGTTGTATATTGAATCTTGAAAAAAACTAAGAATATAGGTACAAGAATAACTTTTAACATTATATGGAATCAGCGTACGAAATCTGTATGGAAAATGGAATAATGCAACAAAAAAAAATTTTACTTTTATTTTTTGTTTTTTTTTTAATCCATCATTCCAAACACTATCGATTTTAAGGTGAATTAGAAATCAACTAAATACTTATAATATAATTCGATTAATCAGACAGTATAAAATTTTTTCTTTTAGTGAGGGCTTCTGAGTCCTTGACGGTGGGAGCAGAGGGGGGCGTTTTTACCATACCCCGTGGGGAGGGGCGGAAGGACCGTCCCGACGACAGTTCGGCAAATCACAAATACCGGAGACCTCCCGGAGGGGGGGAAATAGTTCCACCCTGTCGTTCCCCGCGTCCCCCTCTAAGGACGGCCGAGAGACCCGACTTCTTTGCATCTTGCGGTGTTTACCCTGGGGTATTTTTTTAGCTAAAAAAAAAATCTTTTTAATACATATTTATAACGCCTGATTCTAAATGTTTTAGTTTTCTTGCTACCTATAGTAGTTTTGGAGATAATAAAAAAAATAAAAAAAAAAAGTAAATTTTTTTTATTTGTCAATTTTCCATGACAAGATTTCATACTCGACACTGATTCCTATATGTTATTACAGTTTATTCTTGTACATATCTTTAGTTTTCGAGATATCATAAGCCGAGGTATACTTTCTATAGTTTCACCATATATATCTATTAAATAATTATATAAGATTAACTAAATTATTTTTATATTTAGGAATTGTCTTATATTAATCATCAAATAAATTTTCATTCTAATTATAGCTAAACTATAGTTTATCATATTTAATGAGATTATATGGGTATTAATATAATCTAATACACTATATATACGTTAAAATTATTAACTTTATATATAATAGTACTATAATATATATATAATAGTATATATATAGTTATATATATATATATAATATATATATAAAAATCACAAGGTGTACTCTAATAAAAAAAAAAAAGTAAAGCTTAAAAAAAAAAAACGAAAAATGGGATTTAAGTCTTAAGGAAAAAAAGTTAATAGGCCTCTCAGTTTAAAATTTTTCCATAGACTTCTTATATTAAAAAAATCTAAGTGGGAGCTTCATCGTTGCGTCATTTTTAGGAAGGGATGTTCCTTGTCTCACGGTTTATTAAGTATCATTAAGTATACTAGAGTTTTTCTCGCTAAAAGTTACTTAACGCTTTCCCCTTACATGAAAATTAGCATAATACGACCTCTAGTGAAACTATCTACAACTGCTAAGATAAATTACTAAAGTTAATGTAAAAATAAAAACATTTTCTAGAGGCGCACGGAATGAACAACTATTTGAACCAAATAAAAAAAAAAATGTTCTTGTTTTTGGTTCTAGGATTGCTGCCTGCACGGCAGGGGAACAATATATCTGTATGTGGAAACATAGGGTTACCATACCGAGGCGAGGTGGTGGTTGAGGTCATGGGATATAGGGGTAGGAGCCGGAGCTAGAAAAAGCGTTTATGGAGCGGTATAGTTCCGGGAATTCTCGGGATTAGAGCAGAATAGTAAGTTAGTAACCATCAGGACTTTTAATATAATTAGTTAGGGTAAAGAGGAGATAGAGGGAACTAGTAGAAATTCATAGAGGGAATTAAGTTTTGAGCTGATTTGAATGGAAAGATACTATGCTGGGTACTCTATTGGTCGAAAGAGTTGTCGAGTGACTGATGACTGATTGAGTGAACGAAACAAAAGGTTGCGTTTTAGGCAGTCCGGTAGAAGATGTGTGGTTAAATCTTTACATTGAAACAATCGATTGAGAAAAATAAGAGAGAAGACAGAATAATTGTATTATTTAGTTTTATGATTGCAACAGGCCGTATGATAGGATTAAATAAGGAAAGCTCCATGGCAGGTGTAAGTGATATATGGTTGTTGGTGCTAGGCTTCTGAATGGAATCAACAGTAAGTATGACGATAGTGAAGTGTTTGTAAGAATAAATGGTGTCAAAGTGATTGAATTAATATAAATAGTTGGAGTGAGGCAGACCGCATGTGTTATGACTCTCCTTGTTCATTACAATTTTTATGTTAATTTGGATGGGTTTGGCAGATTAGAGATGGGGGGTGGCAGGAGTGGTGTTAGAATGATGGAGATGGAGAGTAGTGGAGGGTGCCCTACCTATTATAAATGCGGATCGATTTGGTTCTGTATTTGCTTACTTCGGAAGATAGTTTGAGAGCATTCATAGGGATATCATGGCTCTTAGTGTAAAAGGTTAGAGGTTTGAAATTTAAATGTTTGAAACTAAGTTAAATAGAACTCGGCCAGTAAGTCTTTTACCTCTGGGTGTACAGAACGCATAACCGAGGTTTGAGTGAGTTGTAGAACATGGCGTGGAACATCAACTGAAACAGTGCTCTTGGAGTTTAAATATTTAGGATATATTTTGTATGTGTTTAAATGAAAAGGGAATTGTTGTCAGGAAGGAAGCTGGACGTGTAGTCAACCGGTTAGGTAGGTGGCTGGTGCAAGGTAAATCGTTGGTGGGAATGTGAAAGGAGTGAAGTCTTTGAGTGCGCTAGGGGGTCTTACATGAGGGTAATGCTGTTACAACGACATGTGTTAATGTATAGTGTCGAGACTAGGTTGGAGTAAGAGGTATAGATTTAAATTCAATGTGTTCAGATGGACACAATCTTAGAGCGTGTTAGGTGTGAGACAACCCCACCACGATTCGGCGTACATTACTGCGAGAGAGAATCAATTCCGAAAGGTTGCAAGGAATCTGTTTAGATCATTCAGGCGTCCATTGATGTTGTCAATGAACCATACCTGAACGTACTAACTACCCAGACAAAGTATCCCTATCATTTGCAACTTGTACAGTGTTTCACATGCAATGATTATACATCAGGTGTATAGTTTTGCCAGTGGTTTCAGCAACATACAAATGATAACGATGTCGCGTCGTTAATTCTCTACACAGATGAGGTGTCATTTGGTCGGGATGCATTTATGAATTTCCATAGCATCCTTATCTAGGCGCACGACATTCCCCATGCCTACTCCTGGGCAGGTACCAGCACCAATTTCGGATTAATGGGTGGGCTGATATTATTGGTAACAGCCTTATCGGATCATATGCCTTACCGGAGGAACTGAACGCCCAGTCATATCTACAGTTCTTACTAGGTGAATTGCCAGCCCTCCTCGAGGACGTTACTTTGGGTGTCCTTAGAGCCATGTGGTTCATACATGTTGGAGCCCCAGTCTATTTTGCGAAACAATGTAGCCAAGATATCGACGGTACGTATGGTAATCGTTTGATTGGACTCGTAGAACCCAAGCGAATTGAATTCGCGTAGTTCCAAATGAAAGGTAAAATGCGATAACATACTAGTAACAAAAGCTCTTTGCTCTTCAGCTCAGCAAAGGAAAACGGGTAGCCAACTCTTTTTCACTCTCTTCTCCAGACAAATTCAATCTTGCCTTTTTAAATTTTTTTTTTTCGATTTGTTGTTAAATACTTGTGCGTCATATACACCGTGGTTTGAATCGAATCTAGATAATATTGTTATAGGAAAAATCATTTTAGCTTTAGAATCATCATCAAGTGTCAAAGATATTGATTTCAATTTTTTTAAAAATATTTTATTAAGAAATACATTTCTCTGAAAGCAGTGAAGAATGAAATATAGTCATATGTTTGTTGGTGAAATGTAGTACATAATCACAATTTTTGTATTGGGAAATTGAAAATGAAGCAATATAAAAATACTTTTCCAAAAATAGTTGATATGGCAATATATATGCTTAGCGCTAAATGAAGATTGAAGAAGCATTTATGATTTCCTATGTACTTAATACACATTTCATTCGTGACAGACGTTAATGTTGTGTATTTTATTTAAACTTTGATACTAATGCAATTTTAACTTCCCTTCAAAGCAATTTTTTTAAAAGAATGTCCTCAAAAGAATAAGAAAATTACGTTAAAGAATGAACGATTAGAGAGTTGTGTGGTGTGTAAAGAAAGGTACGTTAAAAAAAAAGATGAAGATAAAAAAATAGAAAAAGATAGGGTCAAGATGGTTTTTTGGCTCTTCGTCGAAAGGATTGATAAATGTTGGTTAGTATAAGAACGGGCATGTATAGTGGTGGCGTTGCTGAGACTTGCAGGCTGGACAGACCAAGAATTGGATTGACGTCAATAACGGAAACTTTGGAGGAGAGAAATTGAGTTGGGTTACCGCAGTAGGGAGAAAAACGGAAAATAGGATGAATGATGGGGTAGATTGTAGAGGGGGGAATAGAGTATAGTGAGACTACATAGAAAGCCCAAAAGAGGATGAACCCTAACTTATTATTACTTGTCAATGAGCGAGTATTGCCATAAAATGAGTGTGTCCGTTCTCTTGCTGTCACATGAAGCTGCTATATGGGTGGAATTTTTCTGACGTCGAGCAGAGTGTCGTCAACTAATCAGGGTATACAAATTACTGGAAGGCGCGGTAAGGCGGGCATTTCTTTTAGTCTGCTCATATCTTCTACTACCCGATGTTCGCCTATATTTCACACACGGATGCAGATGCTGACCTGCACCTTTTATCCAACGGACGCACACACAGTATAGAGAAAGGGGAACTTATAAAAGTGAAGATGATTTTAATTTCGGTATAATAAATCATAAAGTTATTTTATTATCTCTGGATATAGGATAGCCTAGGAGTATAATATATAGGTTTCGTGAGGGAGGATACGCCCATAAGTATGCGTATATTTCCTTAGGATGATCTATTGCAGAGTAATGCTTGGGACTCCAGAAATATATTATCATAGGTAGGTCAGTGATATAATATAATCATATTATGAATATTTGGCTATAAGCTCACTAAACCTTAATATACATATTTATATTTTCATATCTATGACTTTCACATATCATATAGTATTACCTATTCTCATTTTTCTTTTTTTTTTTTTTTTTTTTTTTTTTTTCTTTTACAGTTAACGCTACGCTGAAGGGGCCCTATTCAAGGATGGGGCAGAATTAATAAAACAGAGGAAAAAACCCCACCCCAATTCCCCAGGCCCTACATGGCCATCTTCAGGTGAGGCAGACGCTCGCGCGCTTTAAAGAGCAGAAGATTTAAATATATGTTGGACAAACACGAAGAAGGCAAGGAGTTTCCACAGAACAGATATGACTGGAAAGAAGAAAGAGGAACCACAAAGAACAAGTCTGGGGGTTTTTCATTCATACTCACGCCAAAATTTATTAGCTGAGAAGCTGGCACTCACATTGTATTAGCGAGGAGCGATACGACATAATGAGATGGTGAAATACGAGGCGAGCCAACTCCCCTGAGCCATCTTCACGCTTAAGGTACCTATAGAAAAGGGATAGTTCGCGCGCACACGTCACGTCGCAGAGATTAGAGGGTCAAAAGATTTTGAAAGTAGGGGACAGTTTATTAGTCTCTAAGCTTTTAGACTCACCCATATCCAATCTAAGAAGGGTGGAGCCGGAGCCCCCCAAAATGTGAGAACAGTACTACATACAACTGCGGATTAAACATGTGCACCCCTTAATATAACTCAAAGTCAGAACCCTATCTTGGAATTTATTTCCCTAGAAGCAACACTGAACAGAACACTCCTACTTCTTTGAGGCCACCTTTAGCAACCATTGAAATATGAGGTTTCCAAGACATTTGTTTTGTTTATGTTAAGACAAAAATGTTTTGTTATTCACAGGAGAGACGTTATAGCCGTCGAAGGAATAGGAAAGGTCGGAGGTGTTTTTGAGTAGGAGATGTGGAGAAGTTGAGTTTTCAAAGAGTTGATTTTACAAGGTTGCGGTGTGATGACCCACCGGGAAATCCCCTCCAGAATCGACAAGGTAGAATCGGCAAGCTGAAGAGAGAGGCAAACTCTAGAAGCAAAAGAGGGAGCAGATTTGAAGTGAGTAGAAGAGTGGAGGGTTGGAGGTCCCATGCGGCGCATAAGAGCGTGAACAGAGTTGGAGTAACAGTCTGAGGAGATCGTTGTTTATAGAAAAGTGAATAAAGTTGGAGATAGACGTGAACCTGCGAACACCACAATAATCAGGACAAGGAGGAAGAGTCGCTCCATCCAACGATAGTGCTGATATAGAAGCGATCGGAGAGCAAAACTAGAACAAGCAGTAAGCAAAGAGAAGGAAGGAAACCCATAGGAAGGGAGCTTAAAGGGTAGTGACGCGTGGCAAACCCGGTCAAAAGCTTTTGGATATGTCAAAAGCGCCACTACAGCAAGCTCCCCATGGTCCTAAGGCGCAAAGACCATAAATTCAGTTAGAATAGGAAATGTAATGTCACCAGTTGACCTCCGAGCGACGAAAGTCCATAACTGATGATCTGAAAAATAGGAATGAGACTCCAGATGATCCAGGAAATGAGAGTTAAAGAAAGTTTCAAAGATTTTAGATAGAATAACAAGTGAGAGCTATAGGGCGATAGTTAGAAGGAATCAGAGCGGCTACCTTTTTTCGGGATCGGTTTGACATATGCGCGCTTTCCCATGACTGAGGAAAGATATTAGTATTTAGACATAGAGAGTGTAGTTGAACGCGGACAGGCGCCAGCTCAGAAGCACACTCCCTCAAAAAACGGGGAGTGAATGCCTATCAAGAGGCGCACTAGCCTTACCTGGCGTTCAATAAGATCTCAGGATCCCATGCACACGATCATGTGTATTTACAGGAGTAAAGACATGGGGAACCTGAGAGGAGAAGGAGTAGGAGGAGGATGTCACAGAATCGTCCAGGGTAGCAATTAGATAAAAAAGGAGCCGAACGAGATTGGCCCATTTTCAAGAAGGTGAGTTAAGCAACAAGAACACGTCAGAGTCGAAATAAGGGTTGAGGAAGGCAGATTTACAAAACGTTTGTATATTAGAGATGTTTTTGCTAAGGGGCCAGAAATTTTTATACTGTAAGGTAAGAATACCTATATAAGACAGGTTTTGTCCGCACCTTTCTTTAGTGGAAAGTGCGCGTTAGCCTGTCTCGAATAGTTATCTGCAAACGATTCCGAGCTGAAATGAAATTAGTAGAGTAATAGGAAGAAATGAGTAGTTTTTCCATTGTTCCCGAGATATTTCGCATGTCCTCTCTCTTCACTTACTGCGCCGAGAACAAGCTTCATCGAACCATGGATTTTGGGGAGAAAAAGATCTTTAGTTGAAGATGGAATGCACCCGCTCATCCCGTCGGTGCGTAGGGCCAGGATCGACTCGGTGGCGACCGAGGCATCCGGGAGCTTCACCGCGCGAGCTCATCTCCGAGAGTAGGTCAGCACAAAGAAGCGATATAACCCTAATTAGCCCGATTAGTGCCAGAAAATTACGTTTTCAGGCAATGTTTGTGGAGACTGCTTGGAAGAATTAAAAGTGTTATTAATTAAGCAGCTACAAGATTGTGTCATGAGATTACCAATAAGGAGTGAAGAATGGTATGTATTTAAAACGAGAAAGGAGTAGTGGTGAAACATTAAGATCAATAGCTTATTCTAAGATTGGATATTAGTAGACGCATTCTGGAATTAATGTGTAGGTTCCTTCAATTAAAGCTGTTTCCAGATCGTTGAAGAAATTTAACTGAAATATTTTTGGCTCACTCACCAGCCTGCATCAGTGTTGAGATTGGAGCACCAACCCATCAGTAGTGGTGATACGTTGAAATTCCCATAAATTAGAAGGGACTCAGCATTATTGGATGGGAAAAGAAGTAACACGTCTCATGAGCATAGTAAGTAAGTATAAGTATCAAAAAAAGTATCTGAAATCTGTTCCATTTAGGGGAGCAGTAGCAGAAACACAAGATTATAATAGTAGAAGTAGGAACAAAGATTTTTAGCCACAGATCATCGAAGTAATTAGGAGATTCAAGATTTCGAGAACGTGTTTACCAGGAGTAGTTTATGTTTATATAGGCACAGAAACCACCATTTAGACGGAAATTATTAAAAAAGGGTTAATAAGACGATTATTAAAGAATAATTTATTTATCGTGAAAAGGAACCCTCAGGCTTCAGTCTGTTAGGTCTCACAGACCCTCAATACTTCATATTATAATTGGTTAGCGCCTGGAAGTATGGAGAATGAGTTAGAAGCAGGTTGTCAGTATTCCAGGAATTCGTGATCATAGGACGAAGAGACACGTTCGAAACTGTTTTTAGCACAAAGTAATTTAGAGGAGCACAGGTTACCGCTGCGACACCAGCCGAATTCTCTTCGACTGTCAGATCGATGCAGATATTCACGCCTGCACAACAAATTGCACACAAGCTCTAATAGTTTAAAAATTAACACGTTTACTCACAATCCACCACACACATCACACACCACACACACAATATATATTATAGATAATTATATATAATATATTATATAATATAACACAATGTAATATAATATAATATACACAAAAACTACGTTACAAAGAAAACTATGATATAACTAAAACTAATGTAGATAAAAAAAAAAAATAGTATCCAGATTTAGGTAAACCTTGGAATATTTAGTTAAAACCTAAAAATAAAACTTTACGTTTCCAATTAATTAAAAGAAACACAAAAACAAAATTTTATAAAATTTTTATGATTATAATGTTTAAAAATTTGCACATTTTTACTCAATCACACACACACACAAGCGATCGTGTACTACAGTAAACTAAAAACTAATGTTAGAATAACAAAAACTAAAAGTCGCCAAGGTGATGGTAAACTTGGGATATTTTAGTTAAAAACTAAACATAAAATTTACGTTATCACATATTTACTTATATAATTATTAAAGAATACACAAAAACTATAAAATCATACAATATGTTTAATAATGTTAAAAGAATATAAAAATCAAAGCTAAAACTTAGCTTAAGATTCCAGGATGGTAAAAAATAGTATTCAAGCACAATCGC
>JABUQX010031409.1:12500-38817 GCA_015478945.1 Trachelipus rathkii | reverse complement strand
TTAATTCCGGAGACACGTAACAAGATATTCGACCAAAACTGTTCAAAGAGATCATCCCGGTGTATCTATGTAATATAGGAGATATAGCGCAACCCGTAAAAATCTCAATCATTGATGTGTCGAAATAAAACAATAAAATATCCTCTTCTCACCGACGGTGTGTTTTGCCAGCTAATCTTGATCGACGATAGCCGTAAATAATCGGAGGCCGAAACAGCAAAAAAATCCCGTATATTTCATGAAAATCCAGTTTATCGGTTGAAGCGAGTATCCACGGATAGTAGGGAATTATTTTTTGAACCCTGAGGTTCATTTATTTTAAAAGTTATTCAGAAACGATGTGTCTATGTTACCCAAGCCAATAAACGATTTTCATCTGTAGGAGCGTTCTCCATTATATCCACTACCCGAACCTCCCCGTGTTGATAGAGTCAATGAATTTTCTCAAGCAGACAGTTTTTGAAGCTAAAATGTCCTTCGATAAGGACGTATACAATATGGAGAAGTTTAAATAAATAAATTAAAAAAATTGTTTGTTGTTTTTATATAAAAGGTTATTTTTATTGAGTGTAAAAGATGGTTTATTATCTTTTTTCTCAGAATTTTTTTTTTTTTTTCCTATAAAAAATTAATAATTAAATATTTTATTTTAAGGAATTAAGAAAATTTGTAATTAATTATCGTAATTTATTATCTATAATAAAAACCCGTCGTAGCTATGTAAAACATTCATTCTTTGAATAAAATCAATATTCAATAATTTATGTTTAATTAAACTGATATGACGTCACATAGTGACGCCTCTTTGGGAACCAATATAGGTCAAAGGTCTTTGTGCAAATGTGTGACAAAATAATTTACGAACTTCAAAAAATTTTGGTGAAATAATTTTTTGGAATTTTTTAGATTTTAACACTTAGATCTTCGATCTATATGAGTTTCAGATAAAACCTCATTATACTGGGTCCAACGATGCAGTTATTCTTTTTTTAATTTAGTCTCCCACAAAATACCGTTTTCTTCATTAAATCAATTTTTAGGGTGACTAAATTAAAAAAAATAATAGAAAAAATAGTAATAAATTATTATTTTTCGGTAATATACGACTCTCGCTCGAAGCGAAAGCAGGAAAAAACCGTTAACTTTTTTACTTATCCAGGAATGGTTGCAAAATAAATTTTTAGTTCAATTAAGCAATTTCTTTTTGAGGGAAGCCACAACAAAAATAATACGGAATCAAATCTAAAAGAATTGATAATTTAGGTACTCATATTTATAGTACAACTTTAAAATTAACATCTTAAAAAAATCTTAATTGAGTTCACCACTTCCGGCTTCGATCACGGCACAAAATAACAAGTATACATATTTATTTCCTTTGGCTGTCAACGGTAACTCCATCAGTTTATTTCGAGGAAACCAAAAAGAAAAAATAATAAGGGAATAATCGTAAAGAGCGGGGAGATGTTACAAAGCTAGGTTTCATTGAAAAACTTTGGACTTAGTATTCTAGATGCGGGGATGATTTTTTTATAATTGTATCACCCTTATCCCCCTATTCCAAATAACTTCTTCTCTACTGAAGCCTACGTCATCTCTTTACTTTTTCTTTCCCTACTCCCTACCCCTCCCGCGCAAGCCTTTATCAAGTTGTGTCAAAATCTTCTAATCCTTATTCTTAAATCCCCTTACAATGATAAATAATACATATATATTATATATATTATATATATATATATATATCTACCGATATCCACTTTTATATTACATAGAGAGTATAAGATAGATAGAGAGAGAAGAGAGAGAGAGAGAGAGAGAGAGAGAGATAGATGTATATAGATCTTCTTGCTCACTGGTATCCTTCGACATAAGGATATGTCTACATATAGCTATGTAAAAGTAAAGAGATTTACTCAATATTCATATAAATATAAATTAGACCGTTATATAATTATATAATATACCTAGGTATATATATATAATCTGGGTTTGATAATACTTTATGCTTACATGGTACCTTGGCAAACTAGAGAAAGGATCTTCGCCCCCTTTTCCGCAGTCATAGTAACGTCGAAACGAACACTCACATGAATATAGGTACTTATAGTGATTTTCGAGGGACAGAAAAAACTGAATACAATATACGACCTTAAGAATAGCGACTGATGATGCATAACCTTTGTATGAGAACAGAGAAAATATTTGTTTTTTTTATTTTTTTTTATAATCTCCATAAAACCCCTACGCCCATGGGAGTACAAAGAAACTACCAAAACATATATGCCCCACATGTCGAGTACGTGAAATTTTGAGACTTGAAAAAAAGGAAACAAATTTTTTTTATACAAACAACATATTTGAAAGTCAATTGCAGAGTAATGAAATTTTTTTCTATTTAGTACCAGGACCCTACCCGCATATCTGAGACGACGGTGGGATGCAGGACAGGCAGGGACTGATTAACATTACATACATAAAGTCAAGGGCAAACCAACAGAAAATACTCGAGGTCAGTTTAGCCGAAGAGACAAAATAACTACCTAACCACCAATTCAGAATCAACCAAGGAGGCTCTGATATACCGCCAACTAATACAACTTGCATTTTAAATTATTGCGAGAGTTTACACCTAGGGGTATAAATTTCTTTAGTAAAAAAAAAACTGATTCAAAATATGTTATTAGTTTTCTGTACCTATCATAGTTTTTGGAGATATAAAGAAACAAAAATTAAATTTTTTTTTCCAATTTTTCATACAAATTCTATGCTGATTCCATTATGTTAATCAGTTTTCTTGTATCTATCTTAGTTTTCGATATGATGCGGTAAACTCTTCAGTTTACCTATATATTATATGGAAAACACAAATAAATGCACAAGCGATCAGGCGAAATAAATAAACATGTGTGGTACTTCAAACCGATTATGGAACGTCATATTAGTGACGTCCTAATCGGGAACTAAGTAGAAAGTCGATAGTCTACAGCTGCAAAATTTCGAAAAACTAAAAATTTTTTTTGCTCATTTTTATATTAATTTTTCAATGAATTTTTTTTAGATTTTTCGCACTTATACCTTCGCCTTATATCAGTTCCCTTCCTGACGTCACTAAATCGGGTTGAAGCGATAGTTTTATCCCAAAAAGTTGTCGCCCGAGCACGTTAGGTCGTTTTTCACGTTCCCTCTCGAAAAGTCACTATGAATATACGTGTCGCTTACCGGGAATCGCAAAAGTGGGCTGAACGCTTACGAGATACCATTTTGGTATAAGCTTAAAGTATCTTCAAACCGATCTATGACGTCATATAGTGACGCCTAAATCGGGAACTAATAAAGTCGAAGGTCTAAATACTGCAATGGCAAGCATTTAGCGTTTTGGAAAATTATTATTATTAATCTTTTACATGAAATTATTTTTTAGATTTCGCACTTAGACCCTTCGACTTATTATCAGTTCACCTTCCTGACGTCACTTATAATCGGGTTGAAGCGATAGTTTATCCTAATAAAGGTGTCGCCGAGCACGTTAGGTCTTCGTTTTTTTGTTCGGTTCCCTCGAAAAGGTCAACTAATAATATACGTGTCGCCTTAACGGGAATCGCAAAGTGCTGAACGCTTTCGGAGTAACCAATTTTATTAAGCTTAAAGTAATCATTGAAACCGGATATGAAACGTCCATAAAATAGTGACGCCCTAATCGGGACCTAATAGAAGTCGAAGGTCTCAAGTGCAAATAAATTTTTAGTTTCGAATTTGGCTACTTAGAGCTTCGACGCCTTTTTTATTAAAGTTCCGAATTAGGCCCGTCACTAAATATGACGTCCCATAATCGTTCTGAAGAACCTTTAAAAGCTTAACAAAATGGTACTCGAAGGCGTTCAGCCACTTTTGCGATTCCCGTAAGGCGACACTATAATATAGTGACTTTTCGAAGGGAACCGAAAAGCACTTAACGTGCTCGCGCGACACCTTATTAGGGATAAACTCATCGCGTTCACCCGATAATAGTGAACGTCAGGAAGGGAACTGGATATAAGGCGAGGTATAAGTGCGAAATTAAAAAAATTCATAAAAATAATAATAATATTCACCAAAATATAATATTCGTGTGCCTTTGACAAACATAACTTAAGCAGAACAACCTTCGAAGACTTTTATCTTTTTTTTTGATATATAACATTCCTATTAATATCAAAGTCCCAGGATTAGGGCGCACTTATATGACGTCTCATACAAATCGGTTTGAAGTACCACACATGTTTATTTTTTTTCGCTTGCTCAGCTTGTGCATTTTTTTTGTTTCCTATATATATAGGGCGTGTGGGTATTAAACGAAGAGTTTAACGCGAATACAGCACACCGCATATCGAAAACACTAAGGATAGATACAAAACACTGATAACATATATCGAATCAGCGTATGAATTTTTAAAAAAGATGAAAAAAAAATTTAATTTTGGGTTTTTTATATTCTCCAAAATATGAATTAGGTAAGAAACTATACATATTTTGACATCAGTTTTTTTCTTTTACTAAAAGAATACCCCAGGGTAAACCGCAATGCAAGGAGTTGGGGTCTCTCGGCCCTCCGGGGGAACGAGGGGTGCCCCGTCCACCGTCGGCTAGGGCCTACTAAAAAAAATTCATAACGCTGTTCCTAATCAGTTTAGTATAAAAAAAAAAAAATTTGTTTTCCTTTTTTTTTCATACAAATTATTTTTGATTCCGTTATATCGGTATTCAGTTTTTTCTTGTACCACGTAGTTTTGGAGATTATAAAAAATAGAAAAAAATATTTTTTTTTTCAATAATAAATATCATACGCTGATTCCATATATGTTTATCAGTTTTCTTGTACCCATCCCTAATCTTAGTTTTCGAGATATGTATGCGGATAACTTCTTTAGTTTTTGGCCTATATATATATATATATTATATATATTATATATATATATATATATATAAGTAAATTTCTTATTTACATAGCATGTAGACATTCCTATTGTCCGAAGATACCAGAGGTGCATAAAATATCATTCTCTCTCTCTCTCTCTCTGCTCTCGTCTCTCTCTCTCTCTCTCTCTTCTCTTGTATCTATACTATGATAATATATATATATTAATATATTACTATATATATATAATATGTATATTTGTAGGAAAGAAATAAATAATTTTGCACCACTGAGGCAAGGTGGGGGGGTAAGGAGTAGGGAAGAAAAGGTCTAAGAGATTGAGAGGCTCTTCAAGTAGAGATAGAATTATTTGATGGGGATGGATAGGGTGATAACAAATTATAAAAAAATCATCCCTGATCTAAATAACAGAGCCGAAATTTTCAATGAACCGAGCTTTGTAACATCTCCCCGCTCTTTACGATATTATAGCGATATTCCACTTTAGATTATTTTTTTTGTTTGGTTCCTCGAAAAAAAACTCGCTTAAAGGAACGAAAAATTTATTTTGAAACATCTCCCGAGAAGTAAAAAGTAACGTTATTTCGTGCCGTGATCGAAGCCGAAGTGGGACCAATAAGATTTTTTAATGTTAATTTTAAAGTGTACTATAAATATGTTAGTACCTAATTATCAATTCTTTATAGACTTTGATTCCGTAATTATTTTTTTTTGGCTTCCCTCGAAAAAAAATTGCTTAAGGAACTAAAAATTTATTTTGCACCATCTCCGGATAAGTAAAAAGTAACGTTTTTTCCTGCTTTCGCTTCGAGCGAGAGTCGTATATTACCGAAAAATAATAATTTATTACTATTTTTTCTATTATTTTTTTTAATTTAGTCACCCTAAAAATTGATTTAATGAAGAAAACGGTATTTTGTGGGAGACTAAATTAAAAAAAGAATAACTGCATCGTTGGACCCAGTATAATGAGGTTTTATCTGAAACTCATATAGATCGAAGATCTAAGTGTTAAAATCTAAAAATTCCCCCAAAAAATTATTCACAAAATTTTTTGAAGTCGAAATTATTTGTCACAATTTGCACAAAGACCTTTGACCCATATTGGTTCCCGAAGAGGCGTCACTATGTGACGTCATAATCAGTTTAATTTAAACATAAATTTTGAATTATGATTTATTCAAAGAATAATGTTTTTACTAGCTACGACGGGTTTAAATAAAATACGATAATTAATACAAATTTTTATTCCTTAAAATAAAATATTTAATTATATAATTTTTAGAGATCGGAAATTTTTCCATATGTACCAATAAAAAAACCTTTATATAAAAAACAACAACAATTTTTTAATTTATTTTAAACTTCTCCATTGTATACGTCGAACAGCTTCAAAAATGTTGTTGAGAAATTCATGATTATCAACACGGGAAAAAGCCAAATGAAATGTTATTGGCTTGGTAAATAGAAATCGTTCTAATAACTTAAAAAAAGAACTCGGTTCAAAAAAATAGATATCGTCTTTCAACCATAATGGACTCTGAAATAAATTTTTTTCTCTTTCGGCCTCGTATTTACGGCTATCGATCGATTCAAGATTAGCTGGCAAACAACCCGTCGGTGAGAGAGTATATTGCTTTATGTTCCACCTAATGATTGAATTTCCGCGCATATCGTTCATAGTCACCATGATCCTTTTGAACAGTTGGTCGATATCTGTTAAGTGCTCCGGATTAAGGCATCTATTAAAGCGCTTAAACGAGCTTCTTCGTCCGTACGCTACGTATCGATCAAAATTAAATTCTATTCCTCTCTTTAAAGAACGAGTAATGTTCAAAATATTATAAACTTTGCAAACATCGAAACGTTCCCATTTGAAAAATATTACGACCTTTTCCAGTTTTGGAGAGACGCGACAAATATCATATAAGACATCCGAAAAATCGATTTTTAATTCTACCAAATTTTTAAAAACAGCTTTATTTTCAATATCCGATATCATTTCGCAGTTTCCGACTGACGAAGGTATATGATTCTTTATCAGGATTTCTAATTCGGTCAATTTCGGAAAGGCTTCGACGATTTTAATACTCAATGAGCCACAGATGCGATTTTCTTCAAAAATTCTCCATATGTCGTCGTACGACATTCTCAAGATACGCACATTCGGAAATCGGAATGGAGAAAGGGTATCTAAATTTTGGTTTCTTTGAAGGATAGCATTAAATTGACAAACGCTGCGTAAATTCAATTCCAAGGAACCGTCGATCTTTCCAATACTCTTTTGTAATCGGTTTCTAAAAACGTTCGTATCCCAGGAATCGATAATTTTCTTTTCCATTTCACTTAGCCACGATACACTCGAATGTAAATGGCATATTTGCGCACTGCCCTTCATAGTCTGGCGCATAAAGAGAAAAATAACCGCGTAAATGCCTTTGCACGAGAGACAGAATGGTATTTCGATTTCGTTTCTTTCATCACGATCTTTCGTAAGAAGTTTCCGAAAATTGAGTTCCAACATTTCTAATAATGCTCTATTACCCGCTGCTGCTGCTGCTGCTGCTGCTGCTGCTGCTGCTGCTGCTGCTGCTGCTGCTGCTGCTTCTCCTTCTCCTTCTGCCCCTGAAAATGTTACGCAATTTTCGAATTGCAGCGGGGCTTCTCTGATTTCCCATTCGATCATTCTTCTATTTTCAATTTCAACAACCACTACTAAATTATTTAAATTTTGGTTAAAACAATTGTCGCATTTACTGAAAGTATCTTCCGACATAAAATAGTCGTAGCAGGGAAATAGTTCTTCCTCCGACGAGAAACTGAAAATCAATTCTAGCGTATTTACCCTCGTTTTTGCAGCCAATAATCTTACCCGATCGTCGCTAACAACGGTGGATGGGTGCCTATGGGTTAAACGAATTCCGATTTTTTGTAAATTAAACATCGATGAGATTTCGATAATTTCCTCAATGTCGTTATAATCCACGGTTAACGTAGTTAATTGGTTTAACGGTGCAATACGGAGCTTCCGCATTTTGCTAGAGAAATCAAATTTGACGATTTTTTTTATCTACTCTTAAAAACTCTGAATCGTTTTTGCTAACCGAAGCTTTCGCCGACCGTCTCAAAATAAGAGGGGGGCCCCTTTTCTTACACATTTCGATAAGGTCTAATCCAGACGTCCTCTCGCGGCGACATTTGCACGTTAGTTTTAGTGAGTTTATATTTGGAAATATGATCGAAATATTTTTCATCATCTCCAGAAAGTAGTCGTGGGCAAGACGGTCAGTACCAGTATTAACTATTTCTAGCTTCTCGATGCGAACCAAAGGCCAATATCGTTTTTTTTTCATCGAGTCCGTTAATTTTAAAAAGGTTTCGCACCGATCTAAATAAAAAGTCAAAGCTTTCATACGTTCGTATTCGGTACTCATCGTCCTAATAACTTCGGGGGTTCTGACAGTCATAGCGGGAACGACATCGGCAAAACTCTCTGCGCCCACGACCATATATTCGGTCACCGCGAGGGTTATCGCTTCGGTCGTCTTGTACGGATTTTTCGTCGCGTTTTCGAGAAAGTCCAGATAGGTCGCCGAGGTTTTTTGGTCGTCGCCCGAGCCGAATAGCGATAATATCGGGTTAAAATTTAATTCCTTCGCTCCGTGTTTTTCGGTCATTCGATTCAGAATCAAATCAAAAAGTAAATGATTCACCGAGGAGGATCTTTTCGAATCCGATCCGCTACTACAGGCAGCATCTTGAAAAGATCGTGTTTCTAAGATGACCGTCATCGCCAGATCTTGCAGATTTTTGACTTTCCGATCCATTTTGAGTTTTTCGTCGTTGTCTATTTCGGGTTTAATAAAAAAAACAGGATTAAGTTGACGCTTCACAGTATTTTCGTTTCACCAAAAAATCAATCAGTTCTTATTAAATTCTTTCTAGGTGCTGACTGTGCCGGGTAGTATTAATCAGTTTCGGCACGCGCTTACGTAAAAGACATGACTCCTTTTATTATATTTCCCAAATATATAGAAAAAAAAGAAGTGAATTTAATTTTTTCAATAGTTAGATCTAAATGATACTGAAAAAAATTTGAAATTTTTTTTAGACTTTTCAAAAATTTATGCTACATTAGACCTACTACCGTATAGTGATAGCAGAACTGTGTTATTGTGAGAGAGTACACGTTAATCTCAATAGCAAACTCATTTATTCTTTATAAATTTAAATTAATAAAATAAAATCAAAATAAATAAATAAATAAATTAATAAAATAAAAAATGATTCTAATATATAATAATAATACTAATTTTATATAGATCAGATAAGAGTTTTCCATATTGCGCTACCGAAACACAGTTCCATATGATGATATAGAGTAGCATAATAAAATTTCTAAATTTAGCATCATTTCGTTGTATACGTCGGACAGGGCTTTGAAAATGTTGTTAGGAATAATCATGATTATCTATATAGGAAACACACCAATATGGAAAATGGTTTTTTGGTATTCTGAGGCTAGAAAGCCGCCTCTTTAATAACTTAAATAAAAAAGATACTCTCACGGTATCTAAAAAAAAACAGATATCGTCTTTCAACCATAATTGACTCTCGTAGAAAACTTTTTTCTTTACTTTCTTTCTTTGGATATTTGATAGAGGCTTATACGACGATTCAAGATGATTCTGAATACGAGCCGTCTCAGAAGAGATCGTAACTGCTTTATTATTTCACCGAATGAAGTGAATTCCTGTATAAACGTCGTTTCTAGAGTCAACGTAATCGTTTTTGAAACAGTCTGTCATATTTTATTCTTGCGCGTGGAGGGTTTATACGGCATTCGTTAAAGTACCTAAAGGTACTTCGTTCAAACGTTACGTAGCGATCAAAATTAAATTCTAATCCTCTTTTTAAAGAACGAGTAAGGTTCAAAAAATTAAAAAGTTTGCAAACGTTGAAACGTTCCCCTCTGAAAAATATTACGACCCTTTCCAGATTTGGAGAGACGCGACAAATATTGAATAAAATATCTGAAAAATCGATTTTTAATTCTACCAAATTTTTTAAAAAGGCTTGGTTTTCATTATCTAATATCATTTCGCAGTTTTCAACGGAGGCATCATGATTTATTCTGATTTCTAAGTCGGTCAAATTCGGAAAAGCTTCGACGATTTTATTACTCAATGAGCCGCAGTTGTGATTTTTTTCAAAAATTCTCCATATTTCGTCGTACGACAACCTCAATATGCGCACATTCGGAAATTGGAATGGAGAAAGGGTATCTAAATTTTCGTTTCTTCGAAGGATAACGTTAAATTGACAAATGCTGCGTAAATTCAATTCCAAGCAACCGTCGATCTTTCTAATACTCTTTCGCAATTGGTTTCTAAAAATATTCGTATCCCAGGAGTCGATTATTTTCTTTTCTAGTTCCCTTCGCCACGATACAGTCGAATGTAAATGACACGTCTGCATACTACCCTCCATAGTCTGGCGCATGAAGAGCAAAATAACCGCGTAAATGCCTTTGCAAGAGAGACAAAATGGTATTTTGATTTCGCTTCTTTCTTCACGACCTTCGGTAGGAAGTTTCCGAAAAATGAATTCTAACATTTCTAATAACACCTCACCTCCCACCGCCACCGCTGCTGCTGCTGCTGCTGCTGCTGCTTCCGCTGCTGCCGCTGCTGCCGCTGCTGCCGCTTCTCCCCCCAGTAATGTTACCCAGTTTTCGAATTGTAATGGGCCTTCCCTTATTTCCCATTCGATCAATCTTTTATTTTCAATTTCAACCACTACGACTAAATTATTTAATTTTTGGTTAGAACAATTATCGCATTTACTAAGAGTATCTCCCGACATAGTATAGGCGTAGCAGGGAAATAGTTCTTCTTCCGACGAGAAACTGAAGATCAATTCTAACGTCTTCACCCCCGTTTTTGAGGCCAATAATCTTACCCGACCGTCGCTAACGGCGGTAGATGGGTGTTTATGGGTTAAACGAACTCCGATTTTTTGCAAATTAAACAACGACGAGATTTCCATAATTTCCTCGATGACGTTATAATCCACAGTTAATGTAGTTAATTCGTTAAACGAGGGAATACTAAGCTTCCGCAATTCGCTAGAAAAATTAAATTCTACGAATGTTTCGGTCGCTTTTAAATCCTCCAAATCGGTTTCGCTAAGCGAAGCGTTCGCCGACTCGCTTAAAACAAGAAGGGGTCCTCCCCTCATTTTGATTAGTTCTTCTCCGTGGCCCTCTCGAGCCGACATTTGCATTTTAGTTTTAGCGTTATTAGATTTGGGAATAATGTTGAAATATTTTTCACCAGCTGGAGAAAGGCATCGCCGGTAAGAGGGCTAGTACCCGCATTAACAATTTCTAGCTTCTGGATGCGAACTAAAGGTCGATATTGTTTTTCCTTCATCAGGTCCGTTAATCTTAAAAAGGTTTCGTACCGGTCTAAGGAAAATGTCAAAGCTTTTATGCGTTCATATTTGGTGCTCATTTTCCTAATAACTTCGGCTGTTTTTTCAGCCGCAGCGGGAGCGCCATCAGCCAAACTGTTTACTGGGACCATATACTCGGTCAACGTGAGGGTTATCACTTCTGTCGTCTTGTACGGATTTTTCGTCACATTTTCCAGAAAATCCAGATAGCTCCCCGAGATTTTTTCTTCGTCATCTGAATCGAATAGCGATAAGAGCTGGTCTAAATTTAATTCTTTAGCTCCGTGTTTTTCGGTCAACCGATTCATAATCAAATCGAAGAGAAAATAATAATCCGGATCGCTGTTGAGGGAATCTTGTAAGGATCCCGTTTCGAAGATGACCTTCATCGCTAAATCTTGCAGATTTTTCACTTTTTTCTCCGTCGTAAGTTTATCATCGTCCTCCATCGAATTCTGGTTTGATAAAAGGATCGCGTTACGCAGGTATGTTCTTCATCAAAACAATCATAAAAAGCAAACCTCCTGTAAGGTATGTTAAAAAAGGTAACTTCTTCTTCTTCTTCTTCTTCTTCTTCTTCTTCTTCTTCTTCTTCTTCTTTCTTCTTCTTCTATCTTCTTCTTCTGTTTCTTATTGATTATTATTTATTATTTTGAGTGATTATTATTATTATTATTATTGTATTATTACATTATTATTATTATGTATTATTATTATTTATATTACTATTTTGTGCTTATTTATTGATATAATTTTTATTATATATATTATTGATTATTTTATTATTATTATTATTATTATTATTAATATGATACACGCGGCTACGGATTAGAAATTGAGCTCAGATAGAACATAAATTGTATATGTAGAAAAAAAAAAGCAATGAACTAGAATATTTTTATTTTACTGTTATATTTGCTTAAAAAAAAAGAAAAATGTATTGTTTATTACTTTAAATCACAATAAATACACAAAAAAAATGTAGCCAGACGAGCGCGAATTAATACTCTGTCCTCAGTGAAAAAAGGTTGATTTGAGATAGTGATAGTAACTCTTATTTAAAAGACACACGAAAACGCTCTTTCAATATAATTTAGAGGCGCTCTCAAATATAAATTTGTTTAATTAACTCGATTTCTCAAATATAGTTGAGTTCTTCAAAGAAAATGTTTTTAATATCGAAACAACAGGTTGAAATAAGATACAATCATCAAAATGAAATTTTATTCCTTTAAATAAATAATAAATAAATAACGGAAATTTTATTGGTCAAAACATTTTTCATATATACAACAACAATTACAAACATGCGCGATAATAAAATTTTTAATTATATTTTATCGTTTCCCACGTATACGTCGAACGGCTCGAAAAATGTTGTCGATAAAATTGTGATTATCGATAGAGGAAAAAGCCAAATGAAATGTTTTTGGCGCGGGGTCTCGAAATTTTTTTAATAACTTTAAAAAAGAACTCGGTTCATAAAAACAAATATCTTCTTCTAACCATAGCGGACTCTCGTAAAAATTCCGTTTTCTTTCGACCTCGTATTCGGGGCTATCGATCGATTTAAGATGAACTAGCAAACGACTCGCCTCGAAGGTATCGTACTGCTTTAAAGTCCACCGAATAATCGATTTGCCGTAAACGTCGTTCATAGTCACCGTAATCTTTTTGAACAGTCCCTCGATATTCGTTCTGTGCGCGGGATTACGGCATTCGTTAAAGTTCCTAGAATAATTAACTCTATTTCTCGCAAAGAGGTCGAAATTAAAATCTAATCCCCTTTTCAAAGAGCGAGTAATATTCAGAAGATTAAAAATTTTGCAAGCGCTGATACGTCCCCATTCGAAAAATACTAAGACCTTTTCGAGATTCGGAGAGACGCGACAAATATTGTATATAAAACCTTCGAAAAATTGATTTTTAATTCTACCAGATTTTTAAAAACGGCTTCTTTATTTTTCTTCTCTAATATCATTTCGCAGTTTTCAGCCGAACCATCTATATTACTGTTTATTTTGATTTCTAAGTAGGTCAAATTCGGAAAAGCTTCGATGATTATATCACTCAATGAGCCGCAGTTAGGAGGTTGGTATATTCTCCATATTTCGTCGTAGGACAGTCTCAAGATGTACACATTCGGAAATCGGAATGGAGAAAGGGTATCTACATTTTCGTTTCTTCGAAGGATAACGTTAAATTGACAAATGCTGCGTAAATTCAATTCCAAGGAACCGTCGATCTTTCTAATACTGTTTCGCAATTGCTTTCTGAAAACGTTCGTATCCCACGAATGAATTATTTTCTTTTCCATTTCCATTCGCCACGAAGAAATTGCGTGTAAATAGCATATATTCTTACCCCATTGCTTAGCACGTTTCATAAAGTGCCACATAACGCCGTAGATACCTCTGCATGAGAGACAGAATGGTATTTTTATTTCGATTTCTCCACGATCTTCGGTAAGAAGTTTCTCAAAATTATCCGCCAACCCTTGTAATAACGGATGGAGGTGTTCTTCATAATATCGAACTCCCGTTCCTGCTACTTCTGCTGATGCTGCCGATGTCGCTTCTCCTTCCGACCTCGATAGCGCTACTCGATTTTCGAATTGCGGATAGGCTTCTCTGATATTCCATTCGATTATTCTTTTATTTTCAATTTCAACCACTAGGACTAAATTATTTAATTTTTGGCTAGAACAAT
Organism: Trachelipus rathkii; assembly: GCA_015478945.1. Taxonomy (NCBI): domain Eukaryota; kingdom Metazoa; phylum Arthropoda; class Malacostraca; order Isopoda; family Trachelipodidae; genus Trachelipus; species Trachelipus rathkii. Next base: position 24,737 of record JABUQX010031409.1, on the reverse strand, counting down.
TACTGCATTGGCTAAACAAATCTCGCAAAATAATATGGACCTCGTTGGGAAATAGTTCTTCTTCCGACGTGTAACTGAAAATCAATTCTAGCGTCTCCACCCCCGTTTTTGCTGCCAATAATTTAACGCGAGAGTAGGCAACGGTAGGTGGGTGTTTATGGGTTAAACGAACTCCTATTTTTTGTAAATTGGACAACGACGACGACGACGACGAGATTTCGATAATTTGCTCGATATCGTTATAATCCACCATTAATGTAGTTAATTCGTTTAATGGAGGAATGCGAAGCTTCCGAGGCGGGCCCCCCTCCTTGCTTATTTCGACTAGCTCTTCTCTCGTCGCCCATTCGCAGCGACATTTGCACGCTAGTTTTAGCGCGATTAGATTCGGGATTAAGGTCGAAATATTTTTTATCATCTCGAGAAAGTCATCGTGGGTGAGAGTGTTAGAACCATAATTAATGATTTCTAGCTTCTCTCGATGCGAACTAAAGTCCATATTGTTTTTCTTCAAATATGCTCTCGAATAAAATTATTTAAGGTTTCGCAGCTCGTCTAAAGAAAAAAGTCAAGCTGTTTTAAAAACCTTCGTACCATTTACTATGTGTAGCCCCATGTTCTCTTTTGGAATTCCTTAATACTTCTGCGCGCGTTTTCGACACGCCGCAGTGGAACGTCATCGGAGAACTGCTCGTGGATCATACACTCTCGGTCAACGTGATGAGTATTAGTCGCTTCTGGTCGTCTCGTACGGATTTTTTGTCGCGTTTTCCAAAAACTCCAGATAGATGGCCGAGGTTTTTTCTCGGTCGTCCGATTCCGATTCGAAAAGCAATAAGAGCGGGTCGAAATTTAATTCCTTGGCTCCGTGTTTTTCCGTCAATCGATCTTTCAGTGATGCACAAAATCGACAAAGCCAAATGCGTAATAATGATGTGATATCATCCCTGTTGGTCTTTTCTTAATTCCGAACCTCGGTGTTTGAAGGGGAATCTCTGGAAGGATGGCGTTTTGGAAGAAGAGCTTTTCATTCGCTACAATCTTAGCAGATATCTTCAATACTTTCTCCTTCATCGCTTGCGAAGATTTAATATATCTTCCTCTTTTCGGATTCGTTAATTCTGGTTTGATTCCGTTTTACGCCTGTATTTATCCCCTCCCAAAAACGAAGGTAAATGATGAATCTCTTCGAGGTAGATTAAAAATTTCTGTGTCTATTATTCTCATGTTGCGGAACTTCTACCGGTTATTTAGGGTGATTGGCCAGCAAGAACTTAGACAGACCGAGCAATCTTCTTTTATAGGCAAAAAAAAAAAAAGATGAATTAAATTATTTGTTTTATATTATTTTAACTAAAAACAAATTACACAAAAATATGTATTTTTTTTATAGTTTACATAAAAAAGTTGAATTTGTTAAGGAATTTTCCTATTTTAATCCCAACACGTAAACAGATTAAACTCGATTTTTGAAAGTGCTAAAGCGTTCTTGAACCAAACAAATAGGTTTTTAAATAAATAAAAAAAATATGTGTTGAAATTAAAATATGATACCTCAAAAAGTGAAATTTCTATTGTTTATATTTAATTAAATAATAATAAATTATTTATTAACACGAAAAGTCCTTTTCTATAAATTACAAATGCAAACACACGGAATCAATAAAACGCAGTACTATAAATTTTTTCAAACATCACTTATTATTATATCGTTTGCCATTATTATACGTCGAACTATCAAAATGGTCTGTTAAGTGGTAAATTACGTGTGTGTGTTATGTAATTCGATAAGAGCTGAAAAAGCCCAAATGAAATATTTTTTGGCGCGGGTATACTACGAAATTTGTTTAATAATTTTCAAAAATGAACTAGTTACATAAAGCTAATATGTCGTTCTTTTTACTATAACGGACTGCCGTTAAGAAAATTTTTTTCTCATTGTCGACCTCGTATTCGGGTAGATTTCAAATGGATTGTATAGATGATTTAGGCAAACGTACTCGCCTCTGTGCACACGAAGATCGATACTGTCTTAAAAATGATCCAATTTTCACGAATGAGTCGATATTGCTCCGTAACGCTTTTAAGTCACTCCGTAATCTTCTGAACAGCTCGGATCGGATATTCGTTCTGTGCAGAGGGTAGTATACTTGGACATTCTAAAGCATCATATTGTAATAACTTAAAAATTATTACGCCGAGCGTATCACTCGTATATATGCTCGAAATTAAATTCTAATTCCCCTTTTTCAAGAAACGAGTGATATCAGAAGATTAAAAATTTGCAAGCGCTATACGCGTTCCCGCTGAAACAGGAGCCACGATATTAGGATTTAAAAGCAAATTGATGAATATTGTAAAAATAAAACAATTTCGAAATAATTCCCGATTTTTTAATTCTACCAGACTCTCTTTAAAACCCGCTTCATTTTCAGGTCTCACTAATATCATTTCGCTGAGGTTTTCGGACGCAGACCTATTTCAACAATAATCGTTTATTTCGATTCTAAGTAGGTTTAACATTCAGGCGGAACGCTCGACGATCTTTTCACCTCACATGAGCCGCAAGTTTGTAGTCCGCCAAAGCATTCTCCATATTTCATCGGTATGACTCAAGTCTACAAGGAAATATAAGCACATCTCGGAACATCCCAAATGGAGAAAAGTGGTATCTACATTTGTGTCGTTTCTTGAATGGATAACGTTTAATTAACAAACGACTTGTCGTAAATTCAACTCTCCAAGGAACCGTGCGATCTTTCTATATTCTCTCTCAATTGGGATATTCTAAAAATGCTCGTAGTCCAGGAGTTGGATTATTTTTCTTTCCCAAGTTTTCTAATTTTCGACCTGACTTTATCGTGTGTTAACTAAAATGGCAATATTCTGACACTCCCCTCCATTATTAGCTCATTAAATAGCCCACATAACGCCGTACGATGTACTCCGCATGAGAGACAAAAATCGCCTATTACGATCGTTTTCATTCATCACTGATTTCTTACGGTCAAGCAAGTCTCTGACACAACGCTATATATCCGTCCAACCCTTTTTAATACTGGACTGAGATGTTTCTTCGGAATATGATCTTCCCGATGCTGGACGCTATTGCTGTTTCTATCTTCCGCCCTCGATTTACGTTACGGCGGTTTTCGAATTGCTGGATAGACTTCCCTGATATATCTCACTCTCATTATTCTAAATTTAAATGCGATTACAATATTGTCATTACTAAGCATTCTAAGATTTTCGGCAATAATTTCTGCTCATTCGCATTTGCTATACGTATCTCGAAACTTAATATAGGAGTAGTTGGGAAATAATTCGTCTTCCGACGTGTACCTGAAAATCAATTCTAGCGTCTTCACCCCCGTTTTTGCGGCCAACAATCTTATGCGAGAGTCGCCAACGGCTGTAGACGGGTGTTTATGGGTTAAACGAACTCCTATTTTTTGTAAATTAAACAACGGAGAAATTTCGATAATTTCCTCGATATTGTTATAATCCACAGTTAATGTAGTTAATTCTTTTAATGGAGGAATGCGAAGCTTCCGCAATTCGTTCGAAAAATCAATTTCAACAAATATTTCGTTCGCTTTTAAATATGCAATATCGTTTTTGCTAAGCAAAGAGTTCGCCGACACACTCAAAATAATAGGAGTCACCCCATTCCTTCTCATTTCGACTAGTTCTTCTCTCGTCGCCCTTTTGCTGTGACATTTGCACGTTAGTTTTAGCCCGATTAGATTTGGAAATAAGGTGGAAATATTTTTCATCATCTGGAGAAAGTCGTCGTGTGTGAGTGTATTAGAACCACAATTAACGATTTCTAGCTTCTCGATGCGAACTAGAGGTTGATATCGTTTTTCTTTCATTAAGTTCGTTAATCTTAAAAACATTTCGGGCTCGTCTAAAGAAAAAGTCAAAACTTTTAAACCTTCGAATTCGGTACCCATTGCCCTAATTACTTCGGCGGTTTTGACAGCCACATCAGGAGCGTCATCGGAAAAACTGTTCGCAGGGACCATATACTCGGTCAACGTGAGGGTTATCGCTTCGGTCGTTTTGTACGGATTTTTCGTAGCATTTTCCAGAAAGGCCACATAGATAGCCGATTTTTTTTCTCGGTTGTCCGAATCGAATAGCGATAAGAGCGGGTCGAAATTTAATTCTTTAGCTCCGTGTTTTTCGGTCAACCGATTCATGATCAAATCGAAGAGCAAAGAATAATAATAATTCACCGCTGGTCTTTTCGAATCCGATCCGCTGTTGAAAGAATCTTGAAAGGATCGTGTTTGCAAGATGACCTTCATCGCTAAATCTTGCAGATTTTTCACATTTTCCTCCATTTCGATTTTGTCCTCGTCGAATTCGGGTTATAAAGAAGATTAAGATAACGCAATATTTTCTTTACAAAAAACAATCATAAAATGCTATTCTCAGGTGCTAAATCGCAGGGTAAAATGATTGGTGGTAACAGTTGTAGAAGACACGACTCCCTTTTATAGGCGAAAAAGATAAATAAATATAAAAAACGAAATAAAACTTTTTATTGTTATTTACATTAAAAATATTGAAAATATATGTAGTTTTTTTATTCGATTTACAAAGAATAAGCAAAAAAGTAATTATTAGACGAGCGTGAGTAATTTGAAAATGTAAATAAAATTTAATTTGTAGTAGAATTTTCATAGTTTTGAAAAACGTAAATTCGTTTTTGGATATTAAAGTGTATAAATACGTTTGAACGAAATGATTTCAGTTAGATTGAAAAAAAATAACAGATAGTATTACTCTAAAACATCGGAATGCAACTTTGAAAACTAAATTACATTTAAAAACGTGAAAAATCAAAATAGTATTATAAAAAAATAATAAATAAATTAATAAATAAAAAGTAACAATTATAAGAAACTATTTTCGAATTTACTATATAAATAAGAGCTTGAGGTCTGTCGAATTATCACAATATTTTCTGACCTAGAATGGCTGAACATATCGCATCAACGACAAGCGCATCATCTTCCGAGGTAAAAACCTCCAAGAACCGGCGACTGACTCTCGACGACGTGGTTTCCCTCATTAACACCCGAAAATGTAAAAACGTAATCACTTTGGTCGGTTCCGAGATATCTACATCTTTGGAAATTCCGGACGATCGGTCATCGACCATCAAAATATACAAAAATATACAAAAATACGACGAAGACGAAGAGTTGCCGAACCCCAGAGCTATATTCGATATGGAATCTTTCAAAAAGAACCCGAAACCTTTTTTTAAATTGTTTAAAGATTTTTACCCGTCCGAATTTAAACCAACTCCGGCTCACTACTTCGTTAAACTGCTGCACGACAAAGGGATCTTGGTGCGACATTACACGCAAAACGTAGATACGCTGGATACCTTAGCCGGTATCCCGATTGAAAAGATCACGGAAATGTACGGCTCGCTTCGCACGAATCATTGCCTGTTCGTGCAAAGAAGATACACGCGAGAATGAATGAAATAAAACCGAACTTTTCTGTTTCACGAAGCTCGTATATTATTTCTCCCCATTTGCTCGTTGCGGGCAAAGGGCGGTGGTTGAAAACCGCTGAGTATCCTACATATTCAACGAGCCAGTTTAAACACTCGCGCAAAAGACTACTAAGTTAAACGCATCAAAGGAGATTTCTCAACAATTTGGCATGTATTAATAAAATAGAGGCTATTTGAACCACTTCGCTCCTTTCGCGTCATTTGGCTCTTACTCGCTCAGGCCGCTCATCGGCCGAATCTTCCCTCGGCTTTTTATCAGATTCGGAAGAATACCATCCCACAAATTTCAAACGGAAATCCGGGAATCTTTCGACAGCTCGGCGAATTAAATATTCCAAAACCACAAGACTCTAACCGTCAGCTCTTTGGTGATATTCGAGAACACTGCCAATAATATGGTGGAAAAAGCGTTGTGGGCGTGAAGAATTTAAAAAAATATTAGTGGGAGGGCCCTCAAAAATAGATCGTGTAGCAATGAGAATTAGTTAGGCGATGAGTTTTTTTGTTTGGAAAAGTCTAAGCATTGATGACTCCTACGTATGCCTTATTTTTTTTTTTAAAAATTGGTTATATAACGACTTATGTTTTTCGTGACTTTAATAATAAATTGTTTTAAAAATTGTAATTATTATATTCTTTATATACCTTTTTTAATTTAAAAAAACTAAGGAGTTTTCTAACATTAAATTAAATTTACGTTCAAAATTAAAATCTAAAGAATAAAACTAAAAATAATAAAAATAAAAATTAAAAAAAAATTATATATAATACATATTTGGTTAAAAGGTTTATTTTTAATAAGTGTGAATGGACCCCGTGTCGTCCGATAACGTTAAGTCGTTTTTTGGTTCCCTTAGAAACCTCACTATATAATAATTAGTGTCGCCTGAAAGGAATCGGCGGAAAAGTCGCTGAACGCCTTCATAAATACAGTTACCCTAAGCTGTAAAGAACTGACCGATTTGGGCGAGCTTAAGTACGAATACGCAGGCATGGTCATGGTCATGAGATTTCCATGCCAAATCGTTGTATATGGCAGCATTGGCATGATCATGGTTTTATTTATTTTTAATGCGGTTATTCGGCTAACTCATTGCCATCCTCACGATGGCATGTAACCCCGATGCCACCTTACTTATTCATATACATTTTTTTTATAATATTAATAAATGTATAAAAAAATAAAAAGTAAGTTGCCCTGACCACACAAAAAAGAGGCGCTTTAACTATTTTTTTTGGGATATATATCACTAACGAGATACTCCAACCGGGTATAGACAGCCCGTAAATGTCTAGAGGAGGCGGGTCTCTCGGTCACTCTAGGCTGGACTATTGGTGGATCAGGATACTAAATCCCCCCCTCCGGGGATTGGTCTCCGGAACCCTCGCTCTTTGAGTCTTTGTGTATGTCGTATACTGGGAGGTTCCTCCGACATCTCCATCCGGCGGTTATGTAAACGTCCCCCCCTCCGTTACCCATCGGCTCGAGCCCTCCTACAAGGGTTTAAAAAAAAGCTGCACCCCAAAAAAAAAAGTACCTATCTTATCCTTTTTTAGAACCACGCAAAATCAAAAATACAAGCAAGTATATATATTTACCCTTTTTAATGAACCTCGCAGAAAAAAAAACAAGCAAATTACCATTTAAATACAACCGCTTCAAAAAAAAAATTCTACCCCTTATTAGGGGGCTCACTCGAAGCCGATGGGGGACGAGGGGCGGGGTAAGTTTATTATACCCCCGGAGTGCATCGGTCGGAGTGAACCGCGACACCCATAAAAGACCATAAGAGCGGGATGTTCCAGGATGGACCATCCACCCGGTAATGGGGGGATTCTTGTCCTCCCTCATTAGTCCACCTAGAGCCCGAGAGGCCGCCACGTTCATGCCTGACATTCGGGCAGTTTCGCCGTGATGTTATCCGTTATTTTTAAAGCACCTATAAAAGACATAATTACTTTTTTGTAACGACCTTCATCGACCTAGCGCCCTAAAAAAATGTCCTCAAAAACCAAAAAAAATGGGCTCGCTACAGGGATCTGATATATTAAGAGCGTTCGCTATAATAAATTGATTGTTAATGTGACAGGACGTAGCTCGAAAAATTCCCGCGTAAATAAACACATATAGGCGGTTTACATATACAGTGATTTCTTGTGTATCTAGACAAGACTCTACTTCCTACTACTCGTTATAAAACCAATCTATGACGTTATTTACGTGTGACGGATTAATCGTGGAACTGATATAAGTACCGCGAGGGTCTAAAGTGCTTTTTCCGAAAAATAATTTTCGACTTAAATTAAAAATTTTTAAATATTTTCTTTGGGAGGGATTTTTAGATTTTGCACTAGGCTTTTCGACATTAATATCAGTTGCCCTTTCGAAACATGGACTATATTTCGGGATTCAACGCTCGATGGTTACGATATATCCCAAAATAGCGTCACCCGATCACGCTTTAGGTCGTTTTTCGGGTGTCCCTTTCGAAACTGTTCACTTATAACTATCATAGTGCTCGCCTTACTGGGAACTCCTGGAACACAGGGCGTTCTTCGAACTCGCTTCTCATAAAATACCAATGTGAGCTAGCTAAAACTATTGCTTTATCAATCCCTAGATTATGTACGTCATATACACTTGACGCCTGTCGGGAATTGGATTAAGTCGATGTCTAAGTGCAATAATGTCCGAAAAAATAATTTGGACTTAAAAAATTTTCTGTAATACAATTAATGTAGAATAATTTTAGATTTTAGCACTTGGACCTTCGACATTCGAATTATACTTAGACCTTCGACTTAGCTTTTAGACCTTCGATTTATACACTTAGACCTTCTACTTAGCACTTAAACCTTCGACTTTAGCACTTAGGACCTTCAGACTTAGCACTAGAACCTCGAGCCTTAGCACTTAACCTTCGACTTCAGCACTTAGACCTTCGACTTAGCACTTGGACCTTCGACCTTAGCACATAGACCTTCGACTTAGCACTTAGACCATCGCACTGAGCACTTGCCTTCGACTTGGGCACTTAGTAACCTTTCGACTTAGACTTAAGACCTTCACTTAGCACTTAGACCTTCGACTTATGCACTTATACCTTCGACTTATATCAGTTCCGTTCGAAACGTCACTATACGGGTCAACGTATGGTTATACCCTAAAAAAGCGTGCGTCACGCCGATCACGTTAGGTCGTTTTTTGGGTTCCCTCGAAACGTCACTATCGAATTATAAGTGTCCGCCTTACGGAATCGAAGAAGTCTCGCTGAACGCTTTCAATAATACCAATTACCTAGACTAAAAACTATCTTCATCGATTTATGACGTCATTATAATGACGCCTGATCGGGAACTGATATAAGTCGAAGGTTTAAGTGCAAATTCCGAAAAATAATTTGGACTTAAAAAATTTTGCTTGAAATATTTTCTTGAGAAAATTTAGGATTTTAGCACTAGACTGTGTTGGACTTATAATTACTTAGACTTTTCGACTCTTAGCTCCGGACGCGTGGTGCAGCGTTGATGAGTAGCTATTAGGCGAAGAGCATACAACACCGTCGTGAGCGGATAGATCGGGGATATTTGAGCATGAAGGTTTCCTCGTAGGTCGAGGCGTGGTTTTGCAGCGTGGGTGAAGCGTGGGCTTGAGCAATTTGTGGGATCATGAAGCGGTTGGTGCAGGTTGAGGCGTGGGAGAGTTGAGCGGTGGTGCGTGCAGCGTGGGTGTGAGCGCTTGGGTGAGCGTGTGGGGCTTTGAGCGTGGGTTTCAGCGTGGGGTAGGCGTCGCGGTGTGAGGCTGCGGTATTCCGAAGTGCTGGTCTTGCACAGCCTGGGTGAACTGAGCGTGGGGCTCTCTCACGCGTATTGGGTTTGATGCGTTTGGAGTTGAAGGCGTGGTGTGAGCGGGTGGGTCGTAGCGTGGGTCGACCGTTGGGTCGAGCGTGAGTTTGATGTTCCGTTCGAAGGAAGTATAGTATGTTTTGCGTTCGTTTGTTCGTCTGACTTCGACTTAAGCTCTACACGCTATCGACTTATACTTAACCTTCGACTTAGCAACTTAGACCTTCGACTTTTAGCACTTAGACCTTCGACTTAGCACTTAGACGTTCGACTTATACTCAGACCTTCGACTTAGCACTTAGACCTTGGACTTAGCACTTAGACCTTCACCTTAGCACATAGACCTTCGACTTAGCATTTAGACCTTCGACTTACACTTAGACCTTCGACTTAGCCCACTTAGGACCTTCGAGCTTAGGCACTTACACCTTTCGACTTTAGCACTATAGACCTGTCGACTTGGCACTTAGACTGTCGACTTAGCAACGTTAGACCTTCGATTAGCACTTAGACCTTCGAATACTGATCGACTTTCGGAATTTGCACTTAGACATTCGACTTAGCACTTAGACCTTTCGACTTGGCACTTAGACCTTCGACTTTGGTCACTGTAGACCTTCGACTTAGGCACTTCTTAAACCTTGTCGCACTTGGACTTACGACTGTGGATTTACATCTCTTGACCTTCGACCTCTGCATTTTAGACCCTTCTCGACTTAGCGAGCTTAAAGACATGTCGACTTTATATTCAGTTCTCGTTTTCGACACCACGTCCATCCTCTATATCGGGGTTCTCAATACCGATCTAGGTTGTCATACCCAAAAAGCTAGTCATCCCGATTACACGTTAGGTCATTTTTCGGTTCCCTTTCGACAACTCCGTCATCTTATAAATTAGTAGTTCCTTACGGTGGACATCGAGAGAAGTCCGCTGAACGCTTTCAAAATACCAATCGATATCATACAGTCTCTCATGAATAGCTCTCTAAAACTTATCTTCAATCCGATTATGACGTCATTTAAGTTAACCCCCTTAATAGCGGAGAATTTCCTCCCTATTGGATACTTCGAGCTAGGGTGTTTATTTCAATAAAACTTCAAAATTTCCAAAGAATTTCATTTCCAAACTTTTAAGATATTTAGCAACATTTAGACGTTTCGGACGTGATAAATCCAAACTTTCGACCTAGCTCCCAGACGGTGGTGCGAGAGCGTGATGAAGCGTAGCGCTATTCGAGCGTGAAATCGAACAGTTACGACACCGGTTCATTGTAGCTATTGTACCGCAGAATTTAGCACATGGGCCTCAGCGGTTCCTAGAGTCGACGTAGAGGGAAGAGTGTGTGACGGCTGAGACGTGGGTTAGCGTGGGTGTGAAGCGGGCCGACCTTTGTTGGGATTTGAGCGTGGGTTCCACCTGGAGCGTGGTCTTTAGAGCGTGGATTCGAGCGCTGGTTTGAGCGTGGGTTTTGAGCGCTGGTGTTGTATAGCGTTGGTTCACGCGCCTTTGTGGTTGTAGACGTGGTTGAGCGTGTGAGGGCGTTTTAGCTGCTGCACTTGATGCTGTGGGTCTGAGTCGTTTGGTTGAGCGTTGGGTTTGGACGCGTTGGTGTAGAAGTGTGCTTGAACGGTCGAGCTGGGAATTTTCGAAGCGTGAGGTTTGATTTTCTCCGTTGCGAAGAGAAACACCTTCTCAACTTATGAGTATGTCCTCTTTTTGAGTTCTGGCTCTCGTCTAGACTCTGTTCTTCGTTTGGTTAGGTTGAACTAAAATATTAAGTCTCGAAGGCTCTAAGTGGAGCAATACTTCCGAAAATAATAATTCGAGCTAAAACGTTAGAACTTCTTTCTCTCTTTTGATTAAGACTTATTTCGACTTTTCCCTTCCGATAGCCAGTTATGGTTTCGACGCGTCGACCGTCTATTGGCGATAGGGTACAATGTTTTTTTTTATTGATTTATAGTTTCCCGCTCTTAGGACACGGGCGAGACATTTGCGTGGTTGTAGGTACGTGAATAACCATGAGCATTCTGACCGGAGGAGTTAGTGGCACACGTCACTGCTTTCAAGTTCCCCTCCCCTTGCAGTTACCTCCTCCTCTTTGCGATTAGTGTATTCTAGTTTTCTTCACAACTCGTCTGCTCATTATCGGCTGGGTTGTTGAGTGGGCCGGTGACTTCTCCATTTCTGTCAGATAGTGGAGTGTCTCCTCAGGGATTTCTGTCTTATCTCCTACTTTATCACATAATTTCACTTTATTATCTTAGCTTACCGCCCCCCTCAGCGCCCCCTATCAACTCATATTGCTTTGATTGACTCGACCCTTTCATTCTTCAACCATTTCAATTCTGCTCTCTGCGTGTTTACTTCTGAGAATTGCCTCTCGTCTGTACATCTTATCCGATTTCTATTCTTCGAGCTGATCTGGAACCTTCCCTTCTTTTGCCCAGTGTAAGAGTGTGTGAAATTTGGAAGGAATTTTAGCTCCCTGTCCTGATATAATTCGCTGTTATCCTCTTGATAAAAAGCTCAACACTTCTACAAATCTCCTTCTCTAAGACACCTAACTTCTCCTACTCTCTTTCGACCTCGCATACTAACCCTATCCCTTTTCTCTTGCTGACATTATAACATCCTTGACTTAACATAAAACAAATCAACTTAAGACCTTTAGACTGTATATCATTCCCGTCTTGAGACGTACACTATTATCGTGGTTGATATAGTGATAGTGAAATATACCCTTCACAAAAGGTTGATTGTGCACGCGATATCAAGTTAGTATGCGATTTTTCCGGTTAACCTTTCGAAACTCACTGATAGTATAGTGTCGCCTTACGGAAGCGCAAAA